>CM035229.1:15215020-15531355 GCA_020226215.1 Sindora glabra | reverse complement strand
TATATATGTAGGTCTATCTATTTCTACAAATTTGTTTACTTTTATCAACCTACTTTTCTATTTGATGATACACGTAGTTCTTAAGAGTAAATGGTAATCATTTATAATTAATTAGAATCCTGTAATACAAAAAGTTCTTAGTTTGAGATGGGTATTAGATAAAAATTAGGCTCAAGAAATAACAAGTAAACCAAGGATGAAGATTTTTAAGCAAAAGTATAGGAATCTAGAAATAATTGGGGTTACAATTGAATAGGGTTGAGATAGGCATTTAACCTTGGTGGTAAGAATGAAATTGTAAACGGGATGAGATATATTAATTACTTTACTGATGAATTAGCAATTTAGTAAGGTTAGTTTGCTAGGGACATTATTCACTCGAGTATGAATAACATGTTTTTATCCTATATAATTTCCCTTATGACTTCACTATTAGTATAGTACCTTTGGAATTTAGGGACAAATTCTTTTAAGGGAAGGAGAATTGTAATGTTCAAATTAATATTTAAATTTTTTTATTTTAAATTCTAAAGTATTTATTTTACTCAAATGTATCCATTAAAATTTTTTTGCTTAAACAAATTTTGAATAATTAAATTAATTATTTTTATTTTGTTATTTAAATGTATTATTTTACCTTACAATGAATTCGAGAATTTTATATTTTTCCTAGTGATAATATAATTATATTGGCTAATATGTTGTTTCAATATTAATCTAAATGATTTCTATGGTGATTTTCTTTCACAAAATTTAGAATACTGAACAAGTGTGAGTCTAATGATTTATGCATATATTTTAACAAATGATTTTCCCAAAGTTTAAAGAATTTTGAAATATTTTTTTAGTTTCCAAATTTATTAAGATATTTTGTTATTTATTGTAAAGGAAGAAGAAAGTTGTAAAAGGATGATTTTTTTTGAGTTTATGGTTTATGTTGGATATTATACTCTCATTCCAATATATCTCTTTCTTAATGCTCCCATTTGACTTTTATGCAAAATCAATAATTGTGATTCACTTTTAGGTAAGCTTAGATTACATAAGAAGTACTAAATAAACCCCTTGGATACTTTTATTTTTTTAGCCTCTTTCCTTTCTCATTCTTCATCCTTGTCTCTCTTTTTCTTTCTTTCTCTTTTGGCCTTCTCTCTTTCTTTCTTATCACTATCACCCTCTAGCATTTTGACCATCACTCATCACTAACATTCTCCCTCTTCTCTCGTATGCCATCTCTAGCTAATGACTACTTGGTATGATAAAGAGCTATAATATGTGGTTGTATGCATAATAGCACAAAGAGCTTTTCTTTTATGTTTTTAGGTGTTTGTTACCTTCCCCTTCGCCATATTACCAATAACCTCTTTGGGTAGAGGTGAGCTTCTTTGAAGTATAAAACTCTATACTTAAACTCTAATATTTAAACTTGTAAAGGCTTGATTCAAAAACCTTAAATGTTAACATAATTATGATTTCTTGCTCTAGTTTTATAAATATAAGAAATTGATTATTCAGATTGTTAAAGTAGCATGATTAGCCCTAGAATCATAATCTTTTTTAAAGAAAATAGTTAATTATAATATACTTAAGGTTTATCTTATAAACTGACCAGTAAGAGAAAAAAATATAAGTGTAGTTGCCTTGAAATTTTTGAAAGGAAGTAAACTCCTAAAGATGAGTGTGCATTTTACCTCAAATTAATATTTAATTTAATTTTATATTTCTTTCCAATATATATAGGTCATATATTCATACATATATATAGTTTTATAGGTGTGGCTTTGAAATCCTAGTATACTGAAACTTTAGATTTGATTATTTGTTATTAAGTCATCATGATGTTTAATGGCATATTTTACATTTTGAATTGTATATTTTCCTATGAAACATGGTTAGCTATATTCCCAGGGTTATGTAGTGAGGCTATGACATTGCTGCTATGATGGTATTTATGTTAATTAGCTAGTTTTTGTTAAATAGATAATTTATGAAAACATAAGAGAGGTATAGGATTGTTGTTTATAATTTTATATGAAACATGTTAGGAATGAATTGATGTGTTAATATATGTTTTATGAAATGTGATGAAAATGATTCCATGGCATCTTTGATGTGATGTGATGGGATGAATATGATTATGTAATTAGTATTGGATCCAAGAAAATATTTATGAAAGGATAAGTTTGGCCTTGAAGGAACAAGTTAGGTTTGTAAAGAAATAAGATTGATTAGGAATCTTGTATTTTGTATGGTAGTATATATGATGATGAGTTAATGATGCATTATGATATTAATTTGAAAGTATAAATTGGAATAAGAATTTTTTAATTAATTGTTCCACATATAAATGGTGTTTTGGGAGTTTTGTTATGTTTTTGGCATTTTATAATTTTCCCTATCTGCATAAATAGGATTTTGATTGCTAAACTATTGGAACCCTTTTCAGGTTACCAATACTTTTTCATTTATAATAGTGTTGGACTGAGTATGGGTGGAAGAACATGACAAATAATTTGTATGTGAGTTAAAGAAATCATGGATAAAATGCAGTAGAATCCTTCATCTTGTAAATAAGACTAATTCTTAAACTATACATTAGTTAATTTTTAAATATTGATTGCTAGTAAATATACTCTTACTAAATTTATAATACTCATTAATTCTTTTATTTTCAACATTTTTAAGATTAACTTGAATTATTAAATTATGTTACTCTCATAGAGGTCTAAAGTGCTTAATGGAAGAATTTAATAGTTGAGGAAAGTGCTAGTTACATATTATGTTATGATAGACATTGTATATAAAAAGTTGTTTATTTTCATATATGGTTCTTAGTATATATCAACCAAGTTATAAGTTTGCATTTTCAAGGAAAGTAGCCTTCTTAGATGTCCAAAACAAGGAAAAACTCTATTCATTTTTTTTAAAATGTACATTGCATTTTAGTTTCTTTAGAAAGTAAAGTGTTTTTGTTGTGTCAACATTTATATACTCAATTAATTAAACTAATGGAAATTAGGCAATGGGCTTTATGCTAGTTACAATTAAGTTAGTTCATGATAAAGAATTCTCATAGAGAGTAAGAAATACTAGTCTTGTCTCCTTATTTTAATTAGTTCCTTTGTCTCTATACATTTACCTTAAACAAAAAAAAAATTCTATTGCAATACATGGTATATGTAAAAAAAAAAAAACCAAAACTCTTAACATTTATAAATAACAAAATTCATATACTATAGTACTAATAATTTTGTAAAACATATAAAAATAACATATAGTTTATAGATTTAAAATAAGAAAATAAGGTTAATATATATTTTTAGTTCATATTGAGAATTATTGATAATAAGTTCACATAGATATAAAAAATTATAATTTACTTACTTGTGATTTTATCCAAATTCAATTAACTACCATGACATGGAATATTTTTAAAAATTGGATATGAAAAAATTTAGTATGCAAAGTATTAATAGTAAAAAGTACAAGTAAACGAATTTTAACATTTTAAAATATAGGTGGATTAAGTGAAAATTTACAAAATTATAGGTGGGTAAAGTGTAATTTTTTTCTAAATTTTATGTGTTTTATTAAAATAAATTAAATTAAAATATTATTATAAAAATTTAGAGTATTACTACTTGCACTTTTCAACACTCTTTCTCCTCTTATTCTTTTTTCTATATTAGGTAAAGTAGGTTGATTTAATCTATTCTTTTGCAAACTCAAAAGGCTTTTTTTCTTGATATGAAAAGAAAAGTGAGAGCGTAATTGTTAGAGAATGTAAATACCTTTATTCAAATATTTAAAGCTTACCTTTTCTTATAAAATCACTTTGTCGTAGATGAATTTGTTTTCTTAAATTTAAGGTGCTTACGTTGCATTAATATAACTTTCTAAATTAAAATAACATAATAAATAAAATTATTGAAATAAATTCAAATTTGAATAATAAGATGAAATAAAATTTTTATAATAATGAGTTAAAAAAATAAAAAAATTTCAAAATTGACTTCCTTAAAATTTTTTTAATGAAAAAAATTGATGTAAACATACATTGAATTTATAATGTAGAAATAAAACTTTAAAAAATTATGAATTTATAAATTTTAAATTTATTGATAAAAATAACAAATCTTATTTAAGAATTAATATGATTTAAAAACAAAAAAAATTTCTTTAAAGTTATGTCAAGTATAAAAGAAAGGAGTATAAAGTTTAAAATCCATTTTTGGGGTAATAATATGGGTGGTAAGTCATTTAATATACATGTAAAGTTGATCTGTATGTCATAATACACCAAAATTAGTTTATGACTAATTTCTTAAAATAATGTTGTATATGAAGCAAAACAAGTCATACCTTTGATTCCTTAATTATCTTCCCTAAATTGACTTATTAATAATGTTTATATAATTGTTTAATTTATTATGCACTAAAAATGGAGAAACAAAAGAAATAGATGCAAATCGGGCTATGTAAATAGAATAAAACAATATATTGATAGAATACAGAATGTTGTATTATGCAGTATGTAAAACTATACAGAACATAAAATTGGGAGGTTTTGTGAATTGAAATTGAAACAAACATATTAATCAAAGCAAAACACAAAGTAAATGTAATGAAACAACTAATTCAAGGATTTGAGAGTTCTAGTTTGGATTAATTATGAATCAATTGAGATTTGGCTTTTCTAATTAATCTTTTAACCTTGAATTACTTGGAATCCCTACAATGATCCATGAACTTTACGCTAAATAAATATTTAGGATTTAATCAATCAAGATTAGCCAAATTAGGTCCTTAAGCTAGATTAAAATTCACTTAAAGATAGAATTTGGTTGATTTGAAAAATTAAATTAGAACCTCTAAATTAATCTCTCCACCCTCTACTCTTATATGAAAAACTATGATTAACTAACCATAATTCAATAGCAAAATAGCAAAAATTTAGAAATAACAAGGATGAATACCAATTATACCAAATCAACTTCTAATACATACAATTTTAAGAAATTAGCAAAAGTAATTAGGGAAAAAAAAATTATTAGAGAAGTCAATATTACAAATAATGATCTTATAATTTGATAGAGGAGAGCCTCAAACTCTCTAAATTAACTCTGAATTTAGCTTTCCATGGTTGGAGAATATTAGAGTTAGAAGAAGAAGAAAAGAGTTATCTACTGAATATGTAAAAGTCTGTTATGTCTAATAAGTTATTTCCTTTTTTTGATCTAATTAACCTAAAACTTTATTAAACCTAAATTCTATGTCTCTTAGGATTATAAGAATAGAGCCTTCCTAATTTTTAGAAACCTAGAACTTATTAACTCTAGGAATTATATTAGTGAAATCCCATAGGTCTGATTTCCAACTAGTATAAGACCATTAAAATAATATAATTTGGGCAAATTATAAACATAAAAGTTATAGAGTAAGGTCTTATAAAGATTTAAGCACTGGTTGCACATTAATTAGACCTCTATAATTTTAAATATGGCTTAAAAATTAAAACTAATTCGATCAAAATAAAAATAAGGCTTTAACTTCGCGGCTAAATAAGTGCTTAAAAGAGTCTGATCTAAGCTTTAATCAAAACACAAAAATTATATATATATATTTTTTAAGCTTTCCAAAGATATAAAGATCACTCCAATTTGACATTTAGAGCCTAAGATATAGTTGAAAAATAGAAGTAGTGTCAAAATTCAACATTAATCGAATAAATTTATAATATTGTAAAACTAACCCAAATTATGAAACAGGGCCAATTTTGTAAAATTGAGCAAATATAACGCATTAAAAAATATGAAATAGGAGGAAATAATATAGTAAATTTTTTTTTCATCAAAAGTATTAGTTTTAAATCCAAGATGTGGTGGAGAAAAGATTCTAAGGTAGTACCATATGTCATTATGCTTACATTGGGGGCTTATAGTCTTAGTTGAACTACTAGAGGTAAAAGGTAAAGCTTTTGGAAAGTTAAGATTACAGGTCCAAATCTAAAATCCTAAACCTTAACACAATATATATTACACTTATTAGATTAAAATATTTTATATAGAAATAATTAATTAATTACTATAGGTTTATAAAAAAAGAAAACTATTAAGTGAAATACTTGATAAATAAATAAGTGAATATATTTTTAAAGTTAAATGTTATTAAGCATCAATATGTAAGTGTGGAAGAGAAATATGGCCTATTTTGCCCTTAGGATCATCTCCCTCTATATCTTCCTTAACTCTGCCCTTTTTCCTTATTTCCTTAAAGGAAAACACTATTTGCTCTTACTTTTCAAGTAAGGGATAAAATCTTCATCATTTCCTCCATTTAATCCAAGATAAAGTAATGATTTTCCTATCTTAATCTTTGTAGAACCTTTTTTTTCCCTCTCTTTAAATTGTATATGATTGGAAGTATTTAGCTTTAAAAAAGATATTATTCCCTAATCTATAATTTCTTATTTATTAATGTTTAGAGGCTTACCACTTGCTACATCTAGTACTCATTACTTACTTTATAAGTCATGAGTAAACATTCTAGTTAAACTTATGTGGTTTTGAATGGTTTAGTTTAATTTGAGTTAGGTTTTTCTTCATATTTATATAAATTAATGCTAAATGATATGGAATGACATTTGATATGAATTTCTTATGGAAATTGGTTCATATGATGTTGTCTTTATATTTTATAGTGAGACTTAGAGTGATTTCCTTAATGTAATAGTATATTTCTACAAAAATATAAAATTCATGTGTGAATTAACCCAGCAGGGTTAGTACACAAAATCTCTTGCTTTGAATTGATTCATCCCTCATTTAACCAAAATTTGGGTGCTTAAATTAATTTAGGAATTGATTTATCAAGGTCAGAAAGCAACCTCTTTTACAATGAATCGATTTCCAAATTGATTCATGCCTTACAGAATTGATCTAGGTGACTTGAATCAATTCATGCATTATAAAATCTTACTAAAGGCTTTGAATTGATTCTTGAATCAATTACAAAAGAAAATTTCCTAATTTTTTCTATGAGACACTATAACATTTTTGGCCTATAAAAACATTCAAAAATAAAAGGCAATAGTTTTTTAAAGTTGCTTAAACTAAAAAGAAATGATAACATTCTCAAAATCATCACTTACTAAACTTTTAGGTAACTATTGCCAAAATCTAGACTTATCTAGATTAAAAATGTTGTAGTAGGACCATTCTAAAATGGGGTGTTTATGACTTAGTAATATGATACATAAGTTGGAAGAGTTAAAGAAAGTTGTAGCCATGTTGCAATGTATGAAGTGTTGTTGTAGCTTGATTTAATTGAATTATTATTATTAATGTGCTTTTCATTGACAAATATGAGAAAGGCAAACTATTAAACAATATGGCTTATACACAAGATCAAATAATTGCTTGTAAGGGTAAAGATGACTTGGAATGACAAAGATAGGCTTAACTATTTTACATTGGTGAAGGATAAGGACAAAGGGAATTACAAGAAGATTTACTTGACAATTTTACATTGGTGTCAAATAAACTACTTTCCATGGATTTGAGCAAACTAAAATACTCAAAATTTGATTCGTTTTAATAGCAAATTTATACTAACTAATTATATGGATTGAAGTTTGGATAGAACAATCTAAATCAAACTACTCTATGGACTTTATAGTTAAAGTTCATGAATTTGTAAACCATACCAAATCAAACCAACCAAAATTTATTTATTTTTAATGTAAGCTTATATAAATCTATTTGTATGAATTGAAGTCTACATGGGCTGATTGCTCCATCTATTTAGCACCCTTAATTTATTATTTGATATTGAATGTTATGATTAAATAGAAAATATTATGAAAATGAAGGTAAAACTCTTCTATGGATGTGGTGGTATAACTAATGACTTTGATTTGTTTGAATATATGATACATGAATTAAGGTTAAAGGAGGGTAATTTGGTTGGTAAATCCTTTTTATTAAATTTATTTTATTTTCATTGGAATGTTTGCTTACTAAGCATCAAGCTTACTTTTCCATATTTTAAATTTACAAATTCCTCAAGTTAGTGCACCTCACCACCACTACCACAATAAGGATGAATTCTTCAGATCCCTTCTATTGGAAGTAGAAAACATATGGATATTTATTTATAATTATATATGCAAACTATTAAGAGGGTGAACATCATTAGTGCTAACCTTTCATTAAAAAGTGTTAGATAGATTAGCTTATTTTTGGAAAGTGTTGGGTAAGCAAGTTAAACTCCTTTTTTTATGTAGAAACCAAATATATTTCCCTTTTTGTGTAGAAAACAAATATGTTAAACTACTCCAATTTCATAATATAATTTTAGTACGAATTACATTTAAAATTATAGGTAAGTATAAAAGTATAAAGAAAATTTAGAAAATATTTTCAAAATACTCTTATACTCATATCTGGCCTAATTCACCATTTAAAATTTCTTACTTTATTGGGTTTTTTTATAAAATATTTGGAATCCACAACCTATTCCATTATTTAGCAGCACAATAAATTTTGAGTTTTTATCTCAACCACATGTTAGGTAATGCATGCATACATCACTTTGTCAATGATACATCTTAGTTGTGGCCTTAATAGGCATCTAATTGGAATTATCTTCCTTAAAAATCTTGGAATATATCTGTATTTGATTTATGTTCTTTCTTCTCTCTTTTCTATCATATGGAGTTTCTGTAGAAGTTAGAGAGGGATTGAAAAGCTACGAGAAGATTATTGTTGAGTAATTTTGTTGAAATGATAGAATTATAAGAGGGATTACTGATGATAAGTTTGTTCACAAATTTTTCCTTTGAATTTAAAGCAAGGAGTGATAATTATCTAAGACTAAGGCTTTTATATTATCTTAGACTTATGGGTAATTAACAATTAGTTAAAATCACTTGAGACCTTTTTCTAAAATTAACCGGCCCTGACCAATAGATGTTTCAAAATCAACCAAAAGTGAGGGGTTATTTTATCTTACTATTTTACTTAATTTTCCTCATTTATTTCATATTAAGTTTCCATGTCATAATTAGCTCTAACATTAATTATTATTTTTTTCTCAATGATTCATCCATAATTACTCATCAAAATTTTTTTAGCCACATGAAAATTCCATTTAACCAATAGCATATAAGCTAATTCAACCATTCCTATCATAAAATAATTTTCATATTACTATATTTTAAAAAGAGTGTAATATCATAGATATTGGATGAACCCTAATTTGAGTTATTGCTTGACCCTATGAGTCAAGGTATGTCAGTGGTGCACCATATGTCTTGAAACAAATTTTTAATTAATAAAAAGGGAGATTGAAAGAGCTTCTTATTTCTTATATCTTAATCCTCTTTCATTCAATTTTCTATTTCAAGTCTTTGATTTTTTTTATTCTTTATTAGGATATACAACTTTATTTATGGTATAAAATATTATATAAATATATAAAAATAGAAAAAATATTATATAAATATAAATATAGAAATGTGCTTAGAGATGATTCCAATGATAACTTGCCCTACCTACAATTAAGAATTGGCAAACATATGCAAGTTGCACTTTGATATTACTTTAAAGATATAGTATTAATATAGGTATGTTAAAAAGACTAAAGTTTGTTATTTTTTTATGGGTTTATAAGGACCAATTTACAGATTTAGAATTAAAGTTTATGATCTCATAGATTAAATCGAATCACTCATTTAATTATTTTTTTTCTCAAGTTTATATAGACTAATTAGGTCAGTTCATTTATTTTACAGCCCTATATCAATATCAATTCTCACAAGTTTTTTAATAAAAATTATAAATTTCTCAAAAAATTACAAAAATTTTAAAAAATCTAACAACTTTCCGTAAAACTTTCAAATATTTTTACTGATGCAAGTATGACTATTTGAGTTGCAACATCTTATAAAAGAGTCCTACAATTTTATTCACATACCAGCAGTACAGAACGACGACGCAGTAGCCATACACATGAAAGAAACAAGTAAAATTGCACTTTATCTTCCTCAATAAATTCATACTTTGCAAGTGGCAGCTGAATTTTTGATACGGAATCAGCAAGTCCACCACATCTATGAACCAGTTCTAGATTTCAGACTAGAATTTTCATCAACAGTCCTGCAGAGATTAATATTAAAATCTGACACTTCAGGTGGATTTTTGCAGTTTTCTGAGTTTCAGAAGTATAAAAAGCCTGCTTGTTTCTTTATGACAGGACAAAAGAATTAAAGCCGGGAAAGCTAAATCAGGTAATGAAGAGGTCCTCTGTGCGTTCTATTTCAAACTATGGGTCTTGTATTCTCTCCAGTTTTATAGCCTGTAGAATCTGTTATTGCATTTAAAGGCCATCATCTTTATTAATGAGGTATTGCAGAAGAAATAATGAAGAGTATATGCATCTTCTCCGTAAAACCAATGACAAAGTGAACCAACCCTATGTCCTTTCGAATTCATGAGGCACTTTATATTATTTATTTGTTCATTCTTTTGGTAAGTTATATTTTGATTTCACTTTCAGTGAAAACTTCTATCAGTGTCGACTGCCATTCATAGTTTTGAACTTGCTTTTCAAAAGAAAGGTAACAAAGAGAAGTTGAACCCTATTCCTTGGTCTCTGGAACTGATGCAATTTGAAAGGATGGTCCATAAATCCATTTTACGTCTATCCAAAGAAAAAAATGAGGGGGGGGGGGGGAGTCCAGTCAATCTCGATGCTCACTTTACTTTCCCTTCTATTGTACACCCCAACAATGTCAAAAAGCCTCAATGTCATCAGGTGGAATAAGCAGTTCAGATAATTTGGCGAAAATCTCGAGTTTAATCACATTATAGTCACTCTGTACAATCGTAAATTGTATCATTTTGAAGATCCAAATCTCCTCTTTATGTTTTCATAGGAATTAGGGGCGGGCATTTCTCAAACAGAGACATACCATTTTCAGAAGCATAAAGTAATGTCAAGGTCTTGATGGGATGGGTATACTTCACAACAATCCCAATCCACAAAACTCAAGTTCACAAAAACACACTTGGATGCAGGTATCTAGGCACACGTCATGCACAAGCAAAGGGCGGAAACAAGAGAAACAGAACTCTTGAGGAAAAATGTACCTGAAGAACAGGTTCCTCTGCAAGACTCAGGAGAAGTCTTGCTGAAGACAGAAAGAGACATAAAGCAAATTGTTCCATAGACCTTGACCAGAATGCTCAACAACGTAGGGAACTAGGCAACTAGCCACCTATCATATAAGCTGTAGCCAGCCACATTGCTGAACTATGCAGATATAAACGGCGCAGTTATATAGCATTTATTCCACAAGTGCTTGTCTAAGCTATAACTATTCCATAATTTTACTAAGGCCAGCACATATCTCTTATTTAATACAAAGAATATCATGATCCAGCTAACAGACGGAGGTAGGATAGGAGGGAATCAGGGAACAATTGAAGAGAAAAAGTGGTATTGTGATGCACAGATGCTGTTCTGATGCTGCCAGATCCTAGTGGTCGTAATCATTTTCCTGGGGAACCCTTTTCCCATCCCGAGTTCCTTTCTTTATTGTTTGTTTAACTCTCGGAACCTAACTCAGAATATTCGAAACTTGGACAATTTTCTTCATAAAATTTTAACCTTCTAAGATGCAGTCAGAAAACCTGTAGCCATCTTTCGAGATTATCACTTTGACACCCAAACCAGTATGGATTTGCAATACTTGAAAGAATACATAATCAAATCTTGCACCCAAAGATACCACCAATAACTAACACTATATACCTCCTTTCTGAATTGCACGCCATTGTACTAGTTTGACACATCAGTGCAGGCCTCTACCAATTGAAGCCTCAAGTTATAATTCAACAAAGTAAAGACAAACAGTCCAACCCCCCCCCTCCCCCAACCCAAATAATAATAATAAACTTGAATATGGACGATCACATATCAGAGTAATGTACAGTGAAAATAATCTTTGCCTTTTGCATAACTAATAACAAGTTAATCGAACCGAATAGATCACAAAAAATAATTGTAAGAATGCTCAACAAATTAGGGAACTAGGCAACTAGCTACATACATAACATAGAAAAATAGTCCGCAAGAATTGGAGCAGACTGTTAACTAAGAAATAGGTCTTGATTGCAAGACAGCACCAGAACATGAAAACAAGCAATAACCATTCAAGCAAGCTTCTTACTGACTTGAACATTTGAGTGAACACCTAGTGTGCACAATAGACAAAATGCATTTTTCAGAAAACCAAAGCTAACAATCAAGCAATCACTCAGTAGATAATCAAAGAATCTAGTGATTAAACCTAACAAGACCTAATAATCAAGCTTAAAAAAAATAAAATAAAGTAAAACCTAGATAGAGAGAACAACCTAGTGAGGCTTCTACAAGCTATGACAGCTGCAATGAGAGATGTTTGAAATGGATTATATATAATCAATTATCCCATTGATATACCAAACAAGATGACCTCTGAAATCACATCAGAAGTTGGCCTAACAAAGAAATTTAAAAATTAATTGCAAAATATGATGATAAATGACACCACAAAATCTAAATCCTTGAATCTATGAACATAAAACTAGCAATTTTGAAGATGATCCACAAATTGCAAGAATCAAAGAACAGATCTAAATTTGAAGTTCTTAAAACAGAAAACACCATCCGACTGAAATTTTTTCTTGAATGTAACAGTTACAACGGCAGATGTACAAGAACCAACAAGGAGTAGAGAGGAAAAAGGAACATAGACCAAAAGAAAGAGGACAAAATTTTATAATTTTAACAATAGTTGATTGAATATTAGAATGAGGAACAAGTACATTCTACGTCCATGCATAATTCATCTACTATTCCTAGCAGTTTTAAGGCTTCCACACGCAATACTTGTTACTCCTGGTACAGAACATGTTTAATGTGGGTAGAAAACCATATATTCTAAGCATTAAAGAATTTGATGTTCTGATTCCTTCACCAATAGTCCCCACAAGAGCACTTTCCGTCCTTGAAATGATGAAATCTTTTGTTATCTCTGACAATCAATTCCCTTCCTACAATCCTGGACATAATCTTGATGGCATTGTGACAGTCACCACAGACACGAAGGTTCTTTATGATTCTAAGAGGTGTTCGTGGAGGAGTACTTATAAGACCATAGGCAATTGCCAGACGCTCACTGTGGTAAAGCAAGGCTTGCTCCTTGGCTTCCTGATCAATGTCATGAAGAACATATCTCGTATCTGGAACATAACCTGATTCTTTCATCCCACTCAAGGCTTTTAACTTTTCATCATCCTTGTAAAGAGTAGGATTCTTATACTCAATAATTCTGTTTTTGCCATCAAGCATACTAATTGCAGTTCGCTTCTTAGGAGGTGGAGTAGGGATCTTATTGCCAATGGCTTTGGAAGGGTCAAGACTAACCAACAACTCTTCAGTGTAGTCTTCAAGATCAATATCTCCGTGAATTCGAGCATAATTCCTTAAACTCTCCCAAAAGGCCACTGGGGGCTCAAATGACAATTGCTCAATAAATTCCTCAGCTTCCTTAAGATACCCAGATTGTCCAAGAACATCTAGAAGCCCCATATAATGCTCCATACCAGGTTCAATTCCATAATTATTTTTCATGGACTCAAAATGAATGAAACCATCCTCCACAGCTTCCGCACTCGCACATGCAGATAACACAGCTAGAAAAGTCTCTGAAGTTGGTTCCAAACCCAGTTCTTTCATCTGATCAAATAATTGCAAACCGTCATCTCCCATAGTATTATTTGCATAGCCACGTATCATCAGGTGAAACGAATCCATATCTCTATTAGGCATGTGATCAAACACCCTACGTGCATCAGTCATACTTTTACACTTTCCATACATCTCAAGTACCTTGTTATTCAAATTAAGATCACTCCTACAAGTAGACTGCAAAAAGTAATCATGCACCTTTTTGGCATCCTCAAGAGATTTGGAATTCCCACACAACTCAAACAGAGTTACGAAACAATAAACATCTGCTTTGGCCCCTTTATCCATCAGTTCAATGGCTTCTTTAACCTTCCCCTCTTGGCACAATCGCCCCAAATCAATGATGGATGGAGGTGGAGAGACAGGAGCATGGCTCTCAGCTGCCTGCCCTTGATTAGATGCATGGCCACTAAATTGACTGGGACCCTGAATTTGAGGGTTTGGAGTATTTCCAGCCCGTGGGTACCCCTGAGTATGATTACTCCACTGATTGGTTCTTCCAGCTTGAGGGTATCCCTCATTTTGATTATTCCACCGGTTGGGGCTAGTGTTCGGCGGAAAACTAGGATTTTGAGGGTTCACCTGACTAGACTCTCGATACTGAGGGTAGTTCTGATTCTGAGTACTCCACTGATTAGGGCTTCCCTGCGGAGAATAGCACCCCCCCTGTTCAGGATACCCTCGATTCTGATGATTGTGATTCAAATTAGGGTGCGCTCTTCCAATGTTCTGACCTTGATACTGGTTTCGTTGACCAAATTGATCGACCGAGCTTCCGTGTTGAGCAAAGCTCTGGTTTCGGTTCTGAGTTTGGGGATTGAATTGCTCGGTGCTTTTACCTTGAGGATGGCCCTGCCATCGTGAGTCCCAGTGATTAGGGTTTCCATGATCCTGAAATGCTCGGGGATCAGAGGGTGGCTGCTGCGGAGACGGAGACCTCTGATACTCATTCGGAATCGAATAAGTACTGAGGGCTTTGCTGAGGCTTGGGTTGTAGTGGTTGCCATAGACAAAGCAAGAAGAGTATAACCCAGGGCGCAGCCCGGAGAAGGAAGACAGCATTGTGGTTCGTGCACGCTCAATCATCTGGAAGGACGCCATGGCTGAGCAAAATGAGAGGCAAACCCGTTTCACTTGGGATAAAACCCTCGACGCTGAGGCGAACGGAGGGCAAAATGGCTTAAACCCTTTCACGTGCCATCTCGTTTTTCTGCGGCGTCAGGGCTTAAGTTGTGCCATCATGACGTCCCTAGGCTCGGAGAATTAAACATTATTGTGCCATCACGACGTCTCTGGGCTCGGAGAATTAAACATTATTATTATTATTATTATTATTATTATAAACCCTTACTAAAATTTACTTTTTTTTACCTCTTCAAATTCATACCTACTAATTTATTTAATTTTATCTTTTTAACTAGTATTGTATAACTAATTTATCTAATTTTATTCTTCTAATTAAAAGAATTGATAAATTAATATCTTTTAAAAAATTAAAAGAATATTTTAAAAACGAAAGTAGAAAAAAGTGAATTTAACCGGAATAAGAGATGGATGTATAATTTTTTTAGTAAAGTGTGTTTTTCATTTCTAATGCTTTTATTTATTTTTATTAGAATCGAGAAAATTAATTAAAAAATATAAAATTAAATAAATTAATATTTTATAAAAATAAAAATATAAAATATTTCACATGAATAAAAATAAGAAAATTGTAAATTTTACAAATATTAAAAAAAGGGGATTTACTCTTTGTTTTTTTGAAAGAGTAGTGGGTCGTTGGGTATTTGGATTGGGTTACTGGATTGGGCTACTGAAGAAGATCTGGGCTGGAGTAAGGTAAAAAGGAAAAAGATAAGGTTGACCAGCAGATTTGTCCATAGTCGTCCAGACCTCAGACTGGACTGCACGAATATTTCATGTTTTTGTCTTATTATTATGTTTATGCTATATTATTTGAAATGAAATGTAAATAAGAAATAAATTTATAATTCAACTTCTTTATGTATATATTATCAAATCAAATCATTTAATTCATGTATATGTTATAACTAACAATAATTGTTGATATATTAATTACTATACCTAGAAAGGAAATCATTAATAAAAAAATGTCTCTAAATGAAAAAAGGTGTGGTATAGAAAGATTAATTATTTAAATCTTATATGTACAAATAAAATAAATTAAATTAAACTATTATACATATTTAAATATTATTTTAATGTATATTTGGGAAAATTTTTTATTAATATATTTATTAATTTGTAAGTACGAGGATGAGGATAAAGATAAGGATTGGAATTCTCTTCCTATCATTTTCTCCTCTCTCCTTTTCCTTAATTAGTCACTCCTTATTAATAATAATAATGGGTGTCTCTTTAGAGAGACCCTTGAAATGAAAATGACTTTCTTGGATTGTAGAATAAAAAAGTTATTTTTATAAAATCACTTGTTCTTGAATGTATTTTTTTGTGAATTTAAATTCCTAAATTAAAATGACACAAAAAAGAGAACTATTGAAATAATTCAAATTTGAGTAACAATATGCAAAAATTGACTTAATTTGGATAATAATAATGAGTTATAAATGGAAAAAAATTACACAATATATAATAAAGAACTGACTACCCTAATTTTTCATTAAAAAAATTGTAGCCACAATAAAACTTTCAAAAAATTAAGAATTTATAAAGGTCAATTGTTAAATCTCAACTTAGTAATTTGAAAACATGCTTAATATTTTTATCATTTATTTCAATATTACAAGTGAAATGAGGAATGAATAATTATAATAATAATAAAAATAAAAAATTAATAGTACTAGTTTTAAAATTTAAAGAATATAATGGTTACTTGCTCTTTTTCTTTTACATTTGATTATAGTAAATTTATATTTTGAAACAGTTTACCATTTGTATTATATTAAGTATAAGATTTAAATTCAATATACTATCAGTATAAAACATCTTTATACTTTAACCCTTTCAATGATATTTTTCCCTCCTATTTATTCATAGTATAAATTATTTTACACTATTAATGAATCACATTTAAATTTTTAAGTATATTTATAATATAATTAATTGTATTATACCTTTATGAGTAAATATAATATTTAATTTCTTATTTATAAAGGTGGTTGTTAGTACATTTTTCAAATTTTATAACTAATATTACTTGCTTCATAAGTTTATTTTTTTTATAATTATCTATTCATCTTTTTACACATAATACTAAAACAAATAATAAAATGAATGATAAGTGTGTATTTAATATTACTAAAATGAGATTTAACAATCAACATCATTAATTTTCATTTATATTGATATGACAAGTATACATAATAATAATAATAATAATAATAATAATAATAATAATAATAATAATAATAATAATAATAATAATAATAATAATAATAAAATGAAAATTAGAGACCGATAGTGTTAATTATGTAATTTGAAAAAGTAAAAATCACCACTTAGGGACTAAATGTTGTGTTCTAGTGATAAACCATTCATACTTTAAATCTATTCTATGATGTCAACTTGCTAAACATATATAATATTATTAGTTTTTTTTTCTATTAAACTATTGACAAAATACTTCATTGTTCAATAAAAAAAATATTTCATTCTTGTAATTAATTTAAGTTTATTGATGAGTCAAGCTAAACAGCTGGTTAGCTTAATTCGAATATAGTTTGAATAGGAAAACTTAGTCTAAATCATGATTAAACTCATTTATGGATTAAAAATTTTAAAACAAATAAAACTTGCGTTGAGATAAATTAAGATCAACAGGACTCAATGTCAGCCTTAACTAAAATTACAACACAAAACCTATACACAAGAAACAAGTAAAATTGCACTTTGTCTTCCTAAATAAATGACAGACAAATTCGATAGTCCTTGGATCACAACAATGTCCCTAGCTTTATAACTTCTCAGGAATTACATACTATAGACTTCCGCTCATATTTTAGTAAATAAAATATTTTGACATCATAATTGAGTATAATTAAAATTTAGCAAATAATTATTCTATTTATCAAAATAAAAATGAAAATAATATTAAAATTTTAATATTGTAGTAGGAATATAAATATTTTCCTATAATAAATACTTTTGTATGCTCTTAAAAACATCCTATCAATACATAATTTTGTAATTTTTTCATTAAATGTTTCAATTTTTTTAACAAAATTTTAAAAACTGTTGAAAATTTTTTAATTGTAATTTTAAATATTGGAATTAGAATTCTTTAGGTATTTATTGCACACAAAGTTTATACACATTTAAAACATTTTATTTAGGTTAAACTTCCATATATAATCACAACTTTTTTTTCTTTTGAAGGGCATGCTATAACAAAATCCTAATAATTAATAAATATTACATGATGTAAAAAAAAACCCTAACATGACTTACCCTTATTTAATCATATAAAATATAACTATGAAAATTTTCTTCTCTTTTCAAAATACTTACAATACCAAAAAAAAAAAAAAAGGAATAGAGTGATGCTCCTAAAAAACCTCTAATACTCAAGTCAATAACATATGACAAAAAAAAAAGAATAATTTGAATAATGAAAGGATAGTATATATATTATATATGAGTTCCTTTGAGCACAGTAATTAAAATGCAATTATAAGATAGTTAAATAGTTAATAAAAATTATCATTATAACTCCTAAAATATCAATATTTACTAAACTATACCATCTACTATTTCTAAAATGATGATTATCGATTAGGTTCTGTTAATATTGGCACCCGAAATGCACACAAACCATCCTCATGTGAATATTGATCTACATTTAATCCTCTTTCGATTCAGGGCTAACAAGTGCATTCCTATATACAAAACTATGAAGTATAAGAAAAACATGTCAAAAGACCATTATTTTAGACAAGGCATATAACAACAGTAGAATCATATTTTTTTGTCGATTTACAACCTAAATTAACTAACCCAAAACAAATGGTTAGTTACAGTTAGGGATAGCAGTAATATTTACATCCAATGTATCTTATCTAAATCTATAAATATTTAATAGGATAAACTCTAAATAGACCGATTTTTTGATAATTTAAGTTTGACTCTAATTATCAAATATTCGATAAATATTAAATTTCTTTTAAGTATTATATTATCAATCCTATTGAATAACAATACACTATATAACTAAACAATTATTATTAATGAGAAAAAAATACTTTTATATGTTTTTCTTTTAAATAGAAAATTTTCACAATTATATTTTTCTCATTGAAGTGAGCCCAAAACAAGTCAAAATTATGTTTTTTTTTCATCAATTTGTGTCAAATTCTTAGGCTCTATTTAGTACAAGTAACTAATAATTAATAAAGTAATTAATAATTAATAAAGTAATTAATAATTAATAAATTAGCTGATAATTAATAAACTAACTAATTATATCAATGTATCTAATAAAATTAATTATTAAGTTAGTTAAAAAATATAAAATGGCATAAAAAATAAGTTAATATTCTTAAAAGGAAGTAGATGATTGGAATTAGATTGTGTTACATATATGTCCTTGTATTGGTTAAATTGATGTAAGTATATTTTTCAAGCATATAACATGGCATCTTGTTTTTTTAAAATTATAGGAATTAATTTTAATGCATGTGGTCCCTACGAAATATCCAAGGAAAAGGAAAATTTTATTTGCTTTTGTATAAAATTATAATTTTTTTTTGAAAATTTTGAAAAATTATTATTTTTATAATCTTTTATAGGATATGAATAATGTTTGATCTAGAGAGTCATAGACATGCTAATGGCAAGTTGTTTTATGATGATTTCTTATATTGTTCATGTGCTCAAAATTAGTGTACCTCCCCTTGGCTTCTATTTGAATCTACACTTACCTCACCTTTCAAAAGAAAAGAGAAGTAAATATAAATTTCTAAAAATAAAAGAGCATGAATGTAATTATATTAAATTAAAAAAATGAATTCAATTGCCCTTTGCGTTAAAAAGGGTTATCCAAATTTCCCTTGTTTATTTGTCTTTTGTATGGGAAGGCCTCCAAGTGTCATTCCATATATGATGGAAAATGGTTTTTGGAAACCGCTTGATATTAAAAGGAGTGGGTCAAAACTTTTTCATTTATTTTTTGCAAATGATGTAATAATTTTTTTATGAAACTTTCTATTGATTAGGTAGAAGTTACTAAAATTTGTTTTAGATTTTTTATGATTGCTCTAGTTAGGAAATTAATACTTCTAAAACTAACATGTTTTTCTCTAACAATGTTTTTTACAATCAATAATGTTTAAAAAATTGGACCAATTAATGAATCAAAAGAAAGAACAATTCAAGGTTTAAAGGTTGAGCTATGATCAAGTTAGAATTTTTAATATAATATATATCACTATTTATGTGCAATATATATTACATACAACTAGTCTCTTCACATGCATTCTCATGCATATTTAGAATCTTTGCTTTTTATTTAAGAAACTTAAAATGAAGTTGCACCTGTTAGTGTTTGGATGGTTTTAAGTTGGTGAAAAAAATGTATAATGTGTCTAGTAGTACTTTGATATTTTTAAATTTAACTTCTATCGATTGATATCTCTAAATATTAATTGATACAAAACTTGTGCTTACTTGGTAATTTTACATGTGAAGAATGATTGAACTGTTTCTTTAACTGTTAATTAAAGTAATTAAAATTTTACATAATTAGTCTTTTTCTTAAGCTTGTAATATATGAATTAAGCTTTTATGGAAAAAATAAAAATTGAGATGGATAATATGAGAGAGAGAGATAGAAAAAGAGAAGGTTGTGTGAGAGAAAGGAAAAGAAATGATTATACATTGTACATAGAGAAGTTAACTTTTGAAATTAATAAGAAACATAGGAAAGAAAGAGAAAAAAATTCATATGAATGATTTAGTTCATAATTCTTAGCAGTTATATTAAATTTTTAACATCTAATAATTGAATTTGAAGTTATAGATGTTAAAAATTATCATTATCTTTTATTTAATAAAAAGTCTTACATGGGTAATATCTAAATGATTCACTTGAAAAGATGTTTTTATCTCTTGCTCAGGGAATCTTTATAAAAGATTTAACTATCAAATGTTAGCCTTTTCATAACCATTGGATGAAAGTAGACGAAGTGTAATTTGTTTCCTTCATAAAGAAGTGACCAATAACTTGAAACTTTGCATTTAATATAGAGAGGAGTTAAAGCCTTATAAGTAGGCTTCAATTCAGTGTGAGCAAAGAAGTAAGGCATCCTCTATTTGAGTGTTGAGTGTTTATTTTGTATTATTGTTTTGCTTTTTTTTATAAGCATTTTGAGTGTGTAATATATTAAATATTTGGGTGATTTAAAGTACACTATGTACTTGCCACTTGTATAAATCTTGTATATTAGAAATTATCACATAAATTACCATTAATATTTGAACATTTCTAAATGAATGTAATTTCCTTGTTTTAGTGAATATTATTAAGATATTCTTTTTTGCACTTAATTGAGAATCTATAAGTTTATTATTCTTTTTTGATCAATTATCCAACATTTTACTCAACAATTAAGCATCAAAGTTAGGTGATTGGGGATCAATTTCCAAGTAGTGACACTTGGTGAAACTCTGCTTATGTATAGTTTGGAATTGTAAGTTTACTTGATAAAAGTTCAAGTAATTATTTTCTATCAAAATCATAATGGCAAAATAACAATCTATTGGGAGCATTGAGAAGTTAAATAACAATAATTATGACACATGTTCAATAGCATGGAATTGTACTTGCATGGTAGTAATACCACAAAATTAGATTAAGAAGATGCTAAAACACTTAAAAATATAGCAAATCAAAGTGAGGAAAGCTAAGTTCACCATTAAGACTACTATAGATAAAGAGACGATAGAGCACATCAGAGCTGTGAAAAGTCCTAAGCATGCTAGGGATACTTTTGTTACTTAATTCATAAAGAAAAATGATACTTAACTATAGTTGTTAGAAAATAAGTTGATGTCTACCTCTCATGGTTGCAAGATAATAATGGTATATTTAGTTGAATGAAATAGAATGAAATAAGAGTGTGAATGACAATGGAATGAAATAACTATCTTATAATTATGTTTAATATGATAAGGAATGAAATGAGTATTCCATTTCATTTTTATGTTTGATACAACAAAATAATGTAGAAATGGAATAGATGAAGTGTAGTTAAAGATGATAATATCTTTATTTTAAAAATAATAAATATCTTATTAAATATTTTAATATTATTAAAATATATGATATGATAATAATAAAATTGTCATAATTTAAATTTTATCATGAAAATTAAAATTAACTAAAAATTCTACAATAAAAATGTAAAAATCCTAATTTACTAAACTTTTATATTAAATATTTTTATGAATACAAAAATGTTATTTTTAAATTTTATTATTAAAAATATAATTATTTTAATAAATACATATTAAAAAACTAATATTTTTATCATATATTAACAAAAAATAATATTGGAATATGTGAAAATATGAGGGATATAGGTGTAAAAATGTTTAAATGAATGATAAAATGGCCTATTCTATCATTTTTGCTATAGAATGAAAATTTTATCATTTGATAGGATGTTTATTCCCTAGGGAATTCTATAACATATACCAAACAAACTTTTTAACCATTTCTTTTCTAATTCCTACTTTATTTCATCCCATTCCATTCAAACAAATGCACTCTAAGTCAATTCTTTTCAAAAATTAAATCCATTTATAGGATATAGTAGAAATGGATCCTAAGTTAAAGATCTTGAAGGCTCATTAAAAGAGAATAATTATTCATGGTTTACAATTAAAGTATAGAGGTTTTATGAAAACAATATAAGGATAGCCCATTTAGCCATCTTTAGAGGAGTTCGAATACTTATTAATAGATTAAGAATCACTAGTAAGACAACTAGTTAGAATGTCACTCAAAGGTGAATAAGAAGCACTTTTTGGTGGCATTAACAAAGGAAAGTCCAAAGGTTGGAAGGGAGAAATAACTACCAAAGGTGATAAGATCAAGGCAAAAAGAATATAAATTGTATCGCTAAAAGCATTCTATAGCAAACATAAATCATGTAGCAAATAGTCGTCGTAGTAATAAGTGTTACAACTATTGCGAGAAGGGACATTATGCTAGAGATTGATGAGTTAAGAAGAAAAATATTGAAAAAAAAATAGCAATATCTACCATTATTTGGAGAAAAACATTAATTCAAGGCTACTAGATATTGCTATATTTTTTCCAACATTTTTCTTCTTAAACCATCAATCTCTAGCATAATGTCCCTTCTCACAATAGTTGTAGCACTTATTACTATGACGACTATTTGCTACATGATGTCTCTTTGCTATAGAATGCTCCTAGTGATATAGTTTATATTCTTTTTGCCTTGATCTTATCACCTTTGGTAGTTATTTCTCCCTTCCAACCTTTTGGAAGTTATAAAATATAAAACCTATTGTAAGCCATTTCAAAGTATTTGGAGATATGTGCTATATATTTTTTATTGATTATCTAAGAAGCAAATTTGATAAAAAGGAATTAAGTTATATTTTTGTTGAATACAATGAAAAGAAAAAGGGGTGTAGATATTGTAACCTAACAATAGGTAGATGCCATATTTCTAGAAATATGGTTTTTGATGAGGCATTATCCTAATGGTCCTTACAATGTGTGACATGCTTAATTTAAAAGAAATTAAAGATATATTACATGAAAAATTAAGGGAACAAGATTAAAATAAAAATTATCTTGAAAAGTTCACACCATTAAATAAGTTAACACTTGAAAAAGAAAAAAATCATGGCAGATTTGTATGTACTAACAACCAATAAAAGATACCTATGATCGAGTTGAAGGAAGTTTTGAGCTATAACTTAGAAGATTAACAAAATAGAGAAAACATGATGCCAAGTATATTGGTATGACATTAACTAAAGAAGAAAGCATCATTAAAATATTAACCTTTGAATAAAGTTGTTGAAAAGGTTCAATCGAGACAAGTAATGAGTGAAGAGATTGAAGTTCTCAAGAAAAATAAAATTAGGGATTTAGAAAAGATGTATAGCTTGTTTCATGCAAATAAGTGTATAAAGTAAAGACTTATCCTAATATAATAGTAGAGAGATACAAGGTTTAACTAGTTGTTCATGGATTTTCACAATAATATGGATTGAATTATGATGAAACCTTTATTCCTGTAGCAAAGATCACAAAGTAAGTATTTTATTAGCTCTTATAGCTAGTAAATCATAGAACTTGTAGCAGTTAGATGTCAAGAATGCTTTCCTTCATGATGAATTAGATTAAGAAATCTACATAAAGCAATCACAAGGATTCCAAAATAAAGCTTGTCTAGAATTTGTATGTAAGTTGTAAAAAGCACTTGATGGGCTAAAATAAACATCGAGGGCATGATATGGAAATATTTTTGAATTCTTGGTTTAAAACAACTTTACTCTCAAATCAATAAATTCTAGCTTGTTTGTAAAAAAGTAAAATGGAAAGTTAGTAGTGTGCTTGTGTATATGGATGATTTAATCATCATAGGAGACGATGATGAAGAAATTCATTGAACAAAAGAGAATCTTACAATTCTCCAGATGAAAGAACTTAAAGAATTTAAACACTTCTTAAAGCTTGAGATTGATAAAACTAAAAATGGCTTGTTTTCATGTCAAAGAAACTATGTGAAAGACTTGTTAGAGAAATTTAGATTATTAGATTGCAAACCTATTTCAACCCCATTGGAGCCCAATATTAAATTATGTATAATAGAAAGGAAAGATTTGGACAATCCAATCATGTATTGTTAATTAGTTAGTAGCTTAATCTACCTAACATTGACATATTTAGATATTGCTCATACAAATGGGAAGGTAAGTTAATTTATGTAGGACCTAAAAAATTTCATTTAGAAGTTGTTCAATGTATCTTGATATATGAAGGGAAAAATACACTTTGATCTCTTATACAAAAGAAACATATATAGATTAGTAAGCTAATGAAATGCTAACTATGCTAGTGATCATGATTCTAGGAGATCTATTGCTAGTTATATATTTAGACTAGGATTTGGGGAAATTTCACATTATAGTAAGAGACAACCAATTATGTCATTTTCAACCATTAAAATTGAGTATCAAGCAATAACAATTGTAGCTCAAGAGAGTACACTATTAGTGTAGTTACTACAAGATCTTTGTTAACTAATTGATTATGTAGTTTAATTAAGTTGTAACAATTAACAAGTAATCCAATTGGCCAAGAATCCTATCTTTCATGCAAGAATAAAGTATATGAAAATGCATTATCATTTTGTTTAAGAGAAAGTAGTTCAAAGAGAAAGAAAGAAGCATAAGGTGGGTATGGAAAATCAAGTAACTAACATATTCACTAAAGGACCTAATTCAAGGAAGTTTTGAAGAATTTTGAAAGTTACTTGGTATGATACATTAAGAAAAAATTAGTGATAAGGGGATGTTAAAAATCATCACTATCTTTTATTTAATAATAAGCCTCATATAGGTAATATTTAAGCAATCCATTTAAAAGATATTCTTATCTTTTACTTCAAAAATCTTTATAAAAGATTTACCCATCAAATGTTGGCATTTTCATAGCCATTGTTTGAAAGTATATGAAATGCAATTTATTTCTTTCATAAAGAAGTGAGCACCAACTTGCAATTTCATTTAATGTAAAAAAGAGCTAAAGCCTTATAAATAGGCTTCCATATAGTGAAGCCATAGAAAGTAGACAAGTAAGGCTTTTTCTCTTAGAGTGTTGAGTATTTATTTTGTAAAAGTGTTTCCTTTATTTAAGTGAGCATTTTTAGTGTGTAACATATTAAACATTTGCTTGATTTAAAATATACTTTGTACTTGCTACTTGGATGAATATTGTACATAAAAGATTATCATATGAATTACAATTAGTATTTGAGTATTTTTAGGTGAGTGTAATTTTCTAGTTCTAATAAGTATTATTAAAATATTCATTTTTAGGTGAGTATAATTTTCTAGTACTAGTTCTAGGTAAGTGTAATTTACAAGTTTAACATTTACTTTTGCTCAATTATCCAACATTCTATTTAGCAACAGAATTATTCTTCATTTGCTTAAAATTTAAAATATATAAGTGTGGGCTATTTAGGAAATAGAAAAGTGGAGTCCATGTTTGCTTAATTCTCTTTCTACATCATTATCATCATCATTATTATTTTATTTTTATAATTTATATAATAATAATTTTGAATTAAACATTTTTTATCATGAAGAAAGAACTTTATCATTTATATCTATTACCATTATCTTACATGCAAGGATGAATTAAAAATGATAAAAAATTGACAATAAAAACCAATGGTTGTTCTTTAGTTCAAATATTATAAGCTTAGACATTTTACAAAGAAAATAAGGATGGGACTGAGAAAGAAAATCACCTTTAGAACATCCCCCATATTGAATAAGTAAGTAAAGAAATGCTTAGTTGTGAATTGTCACTTACTAAAGGGCATCATGTTAAGTGTGATATCAAGATATGTGAGTTGCTTGAACTTGATTGGTTTATATTTTTAACCAATTCACTAATAGTTTGATGATTCCTTGATAAGTTTTTTATTATTGTTATTTTGAAGAAAAATTAGATTAGACATTTAGTTAGTTCATTGGTTTTATAGTCGGTCTAGTTCAATTTTTTAAACAATGATAGTTGAATTACTAAAATAAATCAACATTTAACTTTCTATATTATTTTTAATCTTGGTGAAAACTAAAGGTTCCTTTCATTCAAAAAAAAATTATGCTTACCTTTTTCTTTTACAAGTTAGTATACCTCTTATACTATGCAAACAAATTTGCTTCTTGGTAGCACTTGCCTTGCTCTTGAGAAAAAAGTTATGGATTTTTATAAGGTTAAGTTAATAGTAAAAGAAAATTTATGAAAAGTTCTTTGTAGGTGAAAGTTCTTAGATCAAAATATGGTGTTGGAAGTGGTTTTATTCTAGTTATGAAGAATTAGAACATTTTCACTAATATATGGAAGGGTTTAGAATATATGGAGAATGCTTTTGCTTGGAATGCTAAAAATGACTTGTCACGACTCGTCCTAATCGTGATCAGCATGGATCCCGTTACTGATTTTCACAAACCTTAACAACTTTTCACTCTTTCTATCCAATGGAAGTTTTCAAATTTAAGGGGGAATTTGAATTTTATTTTGAGATTTTTGCAAAAAAATGGACAAAATCTCCTATTTTTAGACACTTCTTAAGAGTCACATGCCCTAAAATACAGAACCTACTTAGTTCTCAAATATGATAGCAAACAACATTTGCACAATACAACATAAATTCAATTTCACACATACAACCATTCAAGACATCATATGATTCAAGAATTCTTTATTTGAATGAAGATTACATTTCCAACTATTAAATCTTTAATAAGGTGGTCTTGTTTCTCTATGATGCAATAAACTCAAGTCTTAACATAAAACATTAAAAATACAATAGAGTGAGTTACAAAAACTCAGTGAGTATATAACTACCATTGTTTTGCAGGTGATTAATTTATTTATTAAAGAGTAATAGTAAACCATCTCCTGAAATCCTAAAATATATTAAACCATATCTTGAAACAGAGATTCACTTGCACATGACTTTAAATTTTTTTCTTATACATAATCTTAGGAGTCTTAAGTTTCTGCTAGAACTCAAATCATATATATTACTCATTCTGAGTAGACATAACACTTATAAATAGTCACCAAAGTTCAAATGCGAACAAATTATTACAATTACATCATTAGTAGAAGCTTATTACAAACAATCATCTTATGTCACATATTCAAATACAGTAAATGTGCATACAGTTGTTCTATGGTATCTAGGTTAATTCTATACTCTTCAGCTATTAGTTAGGAATTTCCCATTCAGTTTTTAAATCTATTTTACATTCTTCTTAATTGGTAACCAGGAATTTTCCATCCATCTCTCAGATAAATTCTATATCCTTTATAATGATTCATCAAGTATCCTCCATCTAGCTTTTACACTTTCTATCATATTCATAGTTCCTATTGCCACTACTGGTATAATTCTGACATAATATTCATAGGAAAGCTTAGCTCTCATATCAAAGTAATACATAAGACTTTTAGTGCAAGCTCGTTAATTTACCATTGAACAATATCAAATATAGTGTAGCGCACAATTCATCATTAGGTAAAATTACCATAACTATGCTTTCGTTGCACACTCTGATCTATTATCATTCATTGATAACTAATTATTCTTATATCATGAAATTAAATTCATTTAGTGAATGTGAAATCTATACTATCAATAACAAAAATATCATTTGCAACATTCAAATAATTTTTATTAAAATAAAAGTAGTGGTGAGATATATACTCATTTAGCAATTCTGATCTAACTTTCAGAAGTTCCATAGCATCTTCTCTAGCCTTTTCCACCTTTATTCTTATTTTACAATTTATAAAGATAAATTTATTTGTGAGTAAATAAGCATTCACTTACTCCCTTTTTGGGTTATATTAATTTCAATTTGTAACATAATATATTAACAATTATGATTCTTTGTCATATATTCTTACTAATATGCTGTGTAATCAAGTTAATACCCACCAATTCGATCATGGTGCTGTTATATCCAACAAATCAATTGTGATAACTAATATAACATAGTTCCCTTACATTCCTTATAGAGAAACCCTTAATCATTCAATTTTTATATTTCTTGATATTTTCCCTTATATATATACATATATATACATATATATATATATATATTAAAACTGTCATAAAAATATTCTATACTAATAAAAATGACTGAGTAAATTGTGAACATAACAAAAGTTAGACATTTCAAAAAGAAGTTTCCTTATATGTTCCATATGAATTATTCTTTTTAAATAATAACTTAAATCAATTAAATAGAATACTACAAGACCTCATTTGGTCACCTATTAGAAATTTTAACCTAAGTAAGTGTCTGAAATACAATATACCTATAATACAATATGCCTAATTGGACAAATTTCTAAATAAGAAAATTGAAGATTGAAACAAAGATCAAATAGATCATGAGCATACTTATGCAAACTAGACCTCAAAATCATTCTACTGGACTAATTGGCCTTAGTTGAAGTAATGTGAAGATGGAGACTTGGTTTTATTTAGGTTAAGCAGTGATTTAGGCTAGTTAGCTGGCAGGTATTTGACTAATATGCTAGTTCTTATGTGCTATTTAGCAAACACCACCAGCAAAATGGCAAGGACTTAAATGGAGCTAGGAGACGCTAAAATAAGGGTTGTTGAACCTATGCTATCGCTCCCTTTGCTCAACATCCCCTCACATGATTCTAGGTTGAGGAGCATTACAAATAAAGGACCAAGCTGGCATCATTATAGCGAGGAAGAGTAGCATCGAACCAAATGCAGAGCAACTCCCCAAGCAGAGGTGTAGAGGAGGAGGGAGGAGGAGTCATTTGTAAAGAAAAATAAAATAAATTTCAAAGAGAAAAAGGTAGTTCATGGTGAAGCAGTGAGCAACTTTAGAAACAATAACAATAGACATGAGCTAAATGCGGAAAAAGGGGAGTAAGGTGGTGAGAGAAAGAGAACATTGGAAACTATAAGAAAAATGTTAGAAAACCCCTCTAAAAAGCTAGCCGAGAATTTTCACCAAGGTAGCCGTGGCATTTTTCCATAAAAAAGGAAAACATCCTAAAAAGGAAGAGAGGACAGGACATGTGTGAAAGAGAGAAAAGTTACTATTTTGATATGTACAAATAGGGGTGAGGACAACAGGTAAAATAGAAGAAAACTCTATTATAGCCCGTGCATTGCACGAGCAACAATTGTATTCATAAAATATTTATATTGCATTATCATAACAATAAATACATATATGCGAAAAAAGTTTACAATATAATGCAATTTATGAAAATAAAAACTTTAATATTATACTTACATTGAATCATATATTCTGGAATACTTCTTTGAATACAACATTTGTGGTTGACTTTAAATTAGTGTTCTCTTTGTCATCTATCTTAACTTTCAATCCTTCTCTAATTCTGACTTTGAATATAACAACATATAATTGCCCATGATTAAATATAAATTTTGGCAAATATAATCCAACTCTTTTGAATCATATAGTATAATGCAATTTATGAAAACAAAAGGTTTAATATTATACTTACATTGAATTATATATTTTGAAATACTTCTTTGAATACAACATTTGTGGTTGACTTTGAATTGGTGTTCTCTTTGTCATCTATCTTAACTTTTAATCCTTCTCTAATTCTAACTCTGAATATAACAACATATAATTACCCATGATTAAATATAAATTTTAGCAAATATAATCCAACTCTTTTGAATCATATAGTATAATGCAATTTATGAAAATAAAAGGTTTAATATTATACTTACATTGAATCATATATTCTAGAATACTTATTTGAATACAACATTTGTGGTTGACTTTGAATTGCTACTCTCTTTGTCATCTATCAAGATTTTGAGTCCTTTTCTAGTTCTGACTCTGGATACAGCAACATATAATTGTCCATGACTAAATACAGGTTTGGGCAAATATAATCCAACCCTTTTAAGTGATTGTCCTTAACTTTTATTAATTGACATTGCATACGACACCATGATAGGAAATTGCCGTTTTTGTAATTTGAAAGGCCATTTGGATTGGAATGGGCTAAGAACCATTCGAGGTATAAAAACCTTCATTCCAATGTTTGTTCCAGTCAAAACTTCAGCTTCTATAACATGATCAGCCAATTGAGTGATTATTAATCGTGTTCCATTGCAAAAACCAGCTGATTGGTCAATATTTCTTATGAGCATAATTGGAACTCCAACTTTGAGTTTCAAGTTATGATTAGGCAATCCTGAACAATGTATACCATTGAGAAATTTTGGAGTAAATAAATTAACTTGATATGATCTGTTTAAACTTGTTTTACATATTGAATATGAGCTCAAGTACTTTCTCTCTTGATTTTGAATCAAAGATAGAATGTATAAGTTCACATCATCAACAGTACTAAGCCTTGGGGGAAAGAATTGCTGAATCCTGTAAGATTTCTTTATTATCATGGCCTTTCATCAAATCAGGATATGTTGAATGAACAATGGCTTCAGTTAGATCAAAAAAATCTTTAATAAGAAGATCATCACAAATTTCTATGTTAACTTCTCCGTCATTCGGTTCACCAAGTTTTCCATCCCCAATTTTTAAAATCCATTCAGAAAATTCTATCAATTGTTCAAGTTCAAAAGGAGAAGATAACTCTGACTGAAGTCGCATATTATTTGTTAAAGTTAAAACATGATAATAATCCCACAAATAGGAAGAGTTCAATGTTGCATGGATAATATTAGAACGATTGCCTCTTAGCACAACAAGAAGAATTTGCCAAAAATCACCACTAAAAATAATTGTTTTACCTCCAAAAGGCATAGTATGATTGCTTGGATTATCAAATTGAAGAATATCTCTAAGTGTTTTATCAAGAGCTTCAAAACAAAATTTATGCACCATTGGAGCTTCATCCCATAATATAAGATTAGTCTTTCGTAATAATTCTGCTTATGGACTCCCTTGTTTTATATTGCATGTTGAGTCTTCATTGATATCTAATGGAATTACAAATCTTGAATGAGCTGTGTGTCCACCTGGAATTAAAATAGAAGCTATGCCACTTGAAGCAACAGTCAATACAATCCTACCTTCAGATCTTAAAAAAGCAGTTAAAGTTTTCCATATGTAAGTCTTCCCTATACCACCATAACCATATACAAAGAAAATGCCACCATTAGTAGATTGAACAACATTATTTAAAGTGGTGAAAAATTCTTTTTGCTCAAATGTCATTGAATGTAACAATTTTGTTACTTCAACTTTTAAAGCTTCCCTATCATAATTCAACTTATCAGCTATTAATCGATTAGGGATTTGAGTGAACTCATTCATATTTGGAATTGGCATTGGAGAAAACTCACGTAAACTATGACCATTACTTCTTAAAATCTTTTCAATGTCAGCAAGAGCATAATTCTTCAACTGCTCATCCGTAAGAGTTAAATCTGTTTGCATACAAATTAATTCTTACATAACCAATTAAAAATATACATGAAATAAATATATCAAAATATATTGTAATGAACATACAATAAAATTTAGAAAGTTGTTAATACCTTCAATTTCAAGTCTTCTTCTTTCCATGTAGAGAATGTTTTCAGAAAGTAAGGGCTAAGTCTCATTCCAAACATCTTCAGGTCTTGAGAGGAAATTGCAAAATAACATAGTGCAATACAATTTTCAAAGGTATTGACGAGAACCCCAAGAAGAAGCTTCTTTAATTGCAGAAATATATTCTTTATCATCATCAAGCAATCCCCAAGCATAGCAAGCTTGTTTAAATGTATCATGAACAATGCCATTTACTGTGCGTATATCTTGGAAACATGTAGGTCCTCTCACTTTGTTGAGTAGTATACGCAAGTAGTACAAATCTCCAGCTAATGGCGGAATAAAGTTGATTCTTCCAATGGCATAACCACGCTTTCATTTCACCCATTTATGAATATCCTCTTTGTAGACATATTCCAAAGGGAAATCCATATAAGATAACTTTCTAGCATTAGGATCTTCCTTATTTTTCTCCATCCATGCAGTAAACATAATATCTTTGTTTGCTTCCTGATTTACAGCTTCTTCTAATGAACCACCATTAGTAACAATTAAAAGTTGTTCACCAGGAAGATGAAATTTTAATCTCCCTACTGGAGGTTGCCTATGATGAATTTCATAACCAAATATTTGCTAACATGACTCATAAGCAGATAGTTATCTACAATCATAATAAGACTTAATTTCATTAATATTTCTAGATGATTCACGTTCTTGTTCAGCTTGATATAAAGAAGTTGTGATGTGGTCATAACCTTTGTTCACATATTTGAAAAGATATTTAATTAAAGTGCCTTGATTACAAGATTCAACATTGATATGTGCTTGGTAACAAATCAACAATTGAGGGTTATATGGAACAATGAAGCGATTGTCTAATAAAATATGATTTTTTTCCAATTGTCCTTCCATTGTTTCGACGTCTATATAGAGTATAGCCATCATCATCAACTGAAGTATAATCAATAAACTTCTTGGGAAAATGTTTAGTACATTTACCATTCTCCATGCAAGGACATTTAGGATTAGCTGTCCACATGGTCCATGAATCATAAAATTCTTGACTAAATCATATAAAATTGGATCTTCTTTAGTATCAGGAATCTTTGTATAAATTTTCTTATCAACATCTTCAGCAGTGAGTAATTTATATTGAGAGGAGAGGAAAATAATTATGTGTGCATGAGGAAGACCCCTCTTTTGAAACTTAATTGTATATAATACTGCAAAAAAAAGAAGAAAAATTCCATGTTAGTTTAATAATAAAATGTATTTAAATTAAAATTTGTTAAATATAACTTAAAATTAAAAAAATTATAGAAAAAGAGAAATACTTACAAGCTAAAACTTTTCCAAAGAAAGAACCCTTTGTCAATTCTTGCATCATATACCATAACTTGATTTTAAAAACTCTACAAATTAAGTCACAATGTTCAGATGGTTTCAAGCCCAAAGGATCAATGATTCTTTGAATTTCAGGCCAATTTGGATTGCATGTGAATGTTAGAAATATATTCAGATATCCGACCCATCTACATATGGCCATAGCATCATGGTAATTTTGCATCATATATTTAGGACCACTTGTGAAGCTTGATGGAAGATAAATTCTTCTACCTGTGGATGCTACATTAGTTTGGCCATTTAAAAGAGCATTATTGAAACCACTGTACATATCCACTCTAAGATTTGGTTGATGACTTCTTAGAAATCCAAGCCTTTCTGCCTCAATCATAGTATATGCATCAACAATAAATTGTTGCAAGAGTCTTCTTGAATACATCAATGTTGAAAATTCATTTAATCGGTCCTGTAACCAAAAAGCAAAGAATTCTCTAATTGACAATCGAGATCTTGTCTTGGCTAAACTTGCAAAAGATTCACAATGTTGTATACCATCTCTATATACATCTCAAGCAAAAGGAAAGATTAGTGGATATTGTAGAGCAAGATAAAAAAGATGAATCTCATTGATACGTTGGACCTTACCACATCTACTTTCAATAATTATGTCCCTTTTATCGCAATTAATATCACCAACAATCAAACTTGCAATCTCGCTTACGATTGGAGTGTTATAGTTACGCCCATCAATCTTTCTAGAGTTAATCAATCTTAATCTCACTTCTATTATTTGATCTTCTTTGTATTTATCTCTTGCCATTCGAAATGTTTTAACTAGAGGGTTAACTTCATCAAGCATCTTTATCAAATCATCAATCAAACTTCGATCAATATTATTGTTCATTGAATCTGTGCCACTGCAAGAATAAGAAAACCTTAAAGACTATGATATACAAAAAAAATGAAGCAAAAATTGATTGTTTAAATAATATATATAACATGTCAAATTTACGTAACAACTGAAAGTCAATTGTTGATTTCATTCTCTGTATCATATATATAAAGTTTAGCAAAGCGTGGTGGATTGCCATTTTGAGGGAGTAAATTACCAATTCTATGGTAATTTTGTCCATGAATTTGATAAACATAAGGACTATGACCATTTGCTACATCCTTATCCAATTTACCACCCATAGATGTGAATGAAAAGAGAGAATTGTATGCTTGTATGTTTTCTTTAAAATTTTTGCTTCTTGCTGAGTGTTCATCTACAAGTAGATTTTGCAATAATTGTGGCAGTGGTTTCATGAGAGGCAGTTTAACTTTTCCTTGAGAACAACAAAGAGAGAATTTCAATTTGTGATATTTCCTTCCTTTTGTTGTGCTTTCTTCATACCACATCAATGCCCCAGAAAATTCACATTCATGTACTCTATCACCAATATCAATGTAACCTAGAAATATAAAGATGGATAAAGTACTCTTCATTATTTAAAAGATAATATGCATAAGATAATGAAGAAAACACAATAGAGAACTACATACCATCGTTCATAGTATTTATCTCAGATTCTAGTATAGGCTCAAGAGTTTGATGTGGAATACCTATCATATCAAAATAATTATTAATAATAGGAGCAATTATTATTATCAGTTAGAAAAGGAATTCAAATTCTTTCTTTAAATTAGTTTACTAACCACCTTGATTCTCTTCGACAATCGAGGTTATCAATGAATGGTAAGAAGTGCCTTCAATAATATTTGGAGAATTACAAGTTCCTATTGATTGTGCTGTAAGATAGCCATAAGTAAAATCTTCTTCATTTGAATAAGAAGACCTTTGAATAGAGGATGCATCATTCATCATTTCTTATTCAAACTCCAATTCATTAATACTCCTAACTCTTTTGTAGCTCTTACTTTGATTAATGTCACCTACAATTGATAAATATCAAATGTAAATGCAAAATTATGGTTATAATTTCAACTTTATAAGTACAATTATTTCATCATCAATTATATAACAAATTCTAACTATTACATTACCTTCCATATTTACTTCACAAAAAGAATTGAATGTACTTTCCAAATTAATTATTGTATTAGATATATCACATAATGGTCGATGTCTACTCTTTGAAATATCAACTTCTCCAATGCTTGAAGAAAGAATGAACATGTTTTGGTTTGTAACAATGTTCTCCTTCGTAATCATTATTCTATCTTCACTCTGAATTGAATCATCTTTATGCATGAAAAAGAAATGAATTGTTAGAATTTTCTATTATATATATACTATTCAAAAAAGGAAATGATAAAAATAACATGAAAGATAACATTTACCAAAGACATGATGACTTCCATTAGTAGAATAATCAGAAGATGAACAAGTCTTTATTTGTTGAATTGATTAAGGAATGTATGGCAAAGATCCTTGAAAAATTAAACAATAAAAAAATGTATAAACCTCTTTTGTAAAAAATAACATTCTCATTAAATGCAAAATGTCATACCCAAGTTAGACCTCTGCCTCCTTTTCCTTTGTGACATTCTAATTTTCATATGATTCAATCTTACTTCCTTGAAGCACCATAACTTTCCATTGTTTTGTTACAATCCATATCTATTTTTATCAACAGATATATTAGTAAGGTACAAAACAATTGAAGAATTTAATTTTTGTATGGAATAATAAAGGATTTTTAAAAAGGAAATTGAATTAGAACTATGACTTGTAATAAAGTCAAATATAGAATTGAGACTTAAAAAATAAAAAAAGTTATGAATTTTATAGTTTACTCATAGTTATTGTATTTTAACTTATAGAAATATAGATTAGACAATCGAAATAAATTGAACGAAGGAATACAAGAAAATATTTAACTTATGGTTCCTATATCTGAGTTTACTCTTATATATTTTTATCTTATAAACTTTATCTATTCTTTTCCTACCTCTGTATATATTGAAGGTTGTTAATGCAATTTAAGATATTTTCTGTTTAAAGAAACTAAGTTATTAGCTAAGAACCTTTTCTTTACTTATACATAACTTGAAAGAAACAAACAAATCCTTTAAACTAATTGATGAAAGAAGCATCAAATGAACTATATAATTTTAAAGAATGAAAAATAAATAGAAAAATAGGAAATGATAACTAAAAAATGCTACAAAAACAAGGATTTCATGTAGATTAACAAATGCTAGAAATTAACGGATTAGACTCTTAAATTTTATAATCATCACTAACCTCAATAATAGTATTTCATCACTGGAGTTTGTTTTAACAGAGATGGATATGGATAATAACTTCAGAAAACAATAGAGATACATTAGAAAGAATAATGAATGGTCTCAAATGATAGACTTATATACCCTAGATTAGTAAAAAATAATTTGAAAATGAAGTCTTTTATCTCCTAATACCATAAATCCAAACTTACCAACTAACTCCCAAGAAAAAAGGTCTTCAGATAAAACATCTCAAAACATAAACATGAAAAGAGATAAGAATGCTCTGTTCTCCAGCTTAAGAAGCAATCTTTTATTTCAGTCTATTTCAAACTTCAATCAAGATAATAATAATTATATTATATATAAATCAACATTGACATTAAAGGAATGAAAAATAGAAAATTTATGTGGAATTCTTACCGATTAACATTATGAAAATCTTAAAAGATGAGAATTGCTAAAATCTGGTGCTACACTGCAGTATTTCATCTTTGGACTTTCTTTTTCACAAAGGTGGATATGAAATAATGATTTTAGAAAATGACAAAGATATATTAGAATGAATAATGAATAAAAAATTCTCCATTTTGTATACTAGAAAATACTAAAAATTTATGTGAAAGTGAGGAAAAAAAGATAATAGCAAAAATCCATAAGTTACTAACTAACTCCCAAGGAAAAAGATCTTGAAATAAATTGTCTCAAGACATTATCATGAAACAAAGATAGCAATGCCCTGTTCTCATCATCAAGAAGCAATCTTCTATTCCATACAGAAAAACTTCAATCAAGATAAAAGTAGATAAATATATAAATGGACATTGACATTAAAGGGAGAATAAACAGAAATTTATGTCCCATTCTTACCAATTGTTGTTCTAAAAATGTTGAAAGATAAGAATTGCTGTCATTTGTTGCTTGACTGCAACAAATGTTGAATACAATAGAAATCTCCTACAAATGAACTTTTGAAAGAACGATATTCAAATTCAAATTCTATAAAAAAAATACGGTAAAGTGAAGAAGAGGTGTGAAAGAAGGAAGAAAACAAAGAAATACCTAAAGCACAACAAAATAGAGAAAAGCAAAACTTGTTACATTGTATAACAGAGGAAGTATATAAGTGGAAAGAAAAAATGAAAAGTGAAAGTCACAGTTAGCAAAATTATGTAAACTAAAGAAAAAGACTCTGCTATTGACAGTACTACATAGAGAATCGCACATAAAGCAATGCCTTATTGGTATTTGACTATATTTAACAATATGATAAGTCAACCGGGATGCTATAAAATAAATGAGATAACCAGATAATTCTTATATATAGAAAAAATAATATAAAAAAATACAAATGAGATAACCAAATAAATCTTTTTCAGATTTGTACCAACTTTAAAGTACAATGGGAGAACAACGAACAATTTTATATATAATACTATGTTGCTGCCATATCCAATTCTGATTGTAACTCAGTATTATAGAGTTATAGTCTCTTTTTATTTAAATTCTATATTTTAATTTATAATGATTGTTTAATGTTTTAAAATTTTATTTTCTTGATGGTTTTTGACATTAAACTCTCGAACTCTATAATTTGAATTTTGAAAATTTTCATTATATTCTAACAAATACCAGTTTCTGGTTTTCTATTCATTAGGAGAAAAAATTGAAATTCTAGAAAATGATTTAACTATTTTTTTAATAATTCTTAATCTTCTTAAGTTTGGGAGTTGTTGTTTTTCTTCATTTGTAAGGATTTTCAAATGTTGGGTCTTTAATTTATTCACTGATTTCATAGGGGTTACAATGGCAGTTTTCTAGCTTTTAACATATTCAAGATGAAGTACTTTTGTGGGAGGTTGGGAGCAATCATTTACTGAAGGCATTAGACATGCTTTGATATATGTATGTCCATGCCATATTTGATTTATTTTCTCTGTAGCATAAATGAATTTCTTTAACTTTAAGAAGATAAAACTTAAATTAATTGAGTTTAAAGGCATTAGAAGCCTTCTGTTTCCGAAAACTAATGAGTGAACTGATTTCAAGAAAAAAAAAGCAAGGGGTAGATACCACGCATGTGCTTAAGGATAAATTTTTAGTTTTATTAGTGTTATTCATTTAGAATGTTAGATAGATAATGCAAATTAAGGATGCAGTTTTGGTTTTGCTATTCTACTTTATTAGTATTTTTAATGAAATTACTTAAATAGGATAATAGGGATTTATTCAATTTTTTTCTAAGGAAGGCTTTTCCAAAAAGTACTCATCCTCCATATCATAAATTGCTTGTCCAATCTATAGTTCAACTAAGAATAAGAAATATACATTGCATTGCATGAATCCACGATTGTTGTTACAATCAGGATTTAGTTAGTTAAAAGACAGCACAATATTCTAACATTCATCAAAAGCAGAGGAACATCTGAGACCCTGTCACGAGTACATCATCCAATACATGTTTTAAAACAATATAAATAAAAACTTGCAATCCAGATAGTGGAGATATAATTTATGTCATTCTATCTTCTCACGCTTAACTTGCACCTTCAACTTGCTTGTGGAATGCTGAGGAGAAATTAGAGATGAAAGTGGAAAGTCATCAAGGTCTACTTTTGTAGTATTTCTCTTGCATGGGGTGATGATACTTGAAGTGGCTAATTCCATTCCATTCTCAGATGACACAGAATAAGTCCTATTCATCTACAATATAAAATGGAAATTAATAAAAACCACTAAGAATTATCTTTTCTTTGAAATAAACTAACTATTTCAGGAAAAATAGATCTCTTAAAAAATTATGCACAAAAGTAAATCATACATCTAAATCCATTGTCCGGTTGTTTCCTTTAGTTGTTTCATCAAGAAGAGCAACACTGTCATCCTAAAAAAAATACGAAATCATTTCAATAAATATAATTGTATCATATACATGAAAGTAAAGACATTAATTGACTTAAACCTTATGGCAATAAGTTATGTACTTAAAATATACCTTGTTGTTGCCATATAACTTAATAAAATATGATATAATCTCTTTATCATCAGTCAATTTGACAACAGTATAACTCTGCCATATCTTTTTGATATTATTTTGTGCAATATCCATTTTGAACAAAAAGGTTTTTTTAAAGAAATGCTTCTTCTATCTCAAATGGATAGTCAAATGAATCACCTTCCTAAAAGAAGAATGCATTTGTTATCAATCAATACAAGAAGAGATGTAAAATTTTACATAATCATTTATATCCAAATTTACCTTCATTAGTCTGTTCCTTATATCTAAAGCAGTAACCTTACAAATTATGGCTTCATCTGGTTCAAAGACAACAAAAGAAACTTTTGCTCCTAAGTCTTTCACTAACATTTGAATGCGAAACCTATCAAAAAAGGAAGAATATCAAAATGTATCACTATGTTGAGTTCAAAATCAAAGTATGGATAAAAAGCATGTGTTCTTAAAAAAAATGAGTAACATGTATATTGTGCAAATATAGTTGATAAAAAAATAAAGTTTAGAAAAGGAATTTTACTTTGGAATTATCATTGATGAGGGACGACTACAATTGTAACAGTTTGTCTTGCCATCATCTATATTAATCTTTTTCTTGTATGAAATGCAAACCTCATAAAACCATGGCTGATCAGTTTGCATCATTTGAACCATTCCTAATGTAATGAACTTACCGGCCTATAAGTAAATAAATAAGTTGCAAACACAATAGTTAATGATATAACCAATACACATATAAAAATCTTATAGCATATAGTGAAATAGAATTGAAACTTATGAAATATTACTTCAGTTGAGGTAGTAATTTCAGGAATAGTCTTCCTAGGAGTTATGTAGAGAAAGTCTTCACGAAGATTATATGAAGAATATGTTAACCCTTGTGTATATCTTTGAGAAAGAGAATCATCAGATAGATTGATCTTAACAAAATTAAAAAAATTAAGTTTAAGAAACAAACAGTCAATATAATTAAACAGAAATGGAATACAAAATAATCAAAGACAATAAATAAAAAACATTACACTTTTTTCAACTCTTAAGTTTTAGGAATTTTAGGATTGAATATTATCTTGGAGGCTTGTAATGAGTTTGTAACAGTCAAAGAAGCTAGATGTGCATAAGAAAATAATAAACATTAAATGTCACAACTTAACAGGATGTGTATAAAATAATTATAGGAAAAAATGAAAATACAATGACATTGTATAAAATCTAAATTTAAATTACCTCTAAAAGGTTTGATACGACATAATTGAAACACCATGACATTGAAAGACTATTTGTTATCCTTTTCATTGATGTAATTTGAAAGGTACTTAACATAAGAATCTCACAGCACATATTTTAATTGATTACCTCTAAAAAAATAAGATCCCAAAAGATAGTCAAAACAAAGAACTACTAATAAAATAAGAAACAACATTCAAATGATAAAAAGTTAAACTCACTTTTTATCCATGAGAACAACTTCAATTCGCTTACTTGTGACACCATTCTTGGTGTATTCATTAAGATCACTTACATAACTGATCTCACCAACAACATCTTAAAAAAATAGAAGAAACTAAAGGATTAAGGAGCTTATTTGCTATAACATTATGCTTAAGGAAAATGAAATAAAATATAAAAGTACTTACCAACTAAACACTCTTTAGGACACTTATGAGAAAGGATGTCTTCAAATTCAACAAATTCAAAACCATGATGAGAAATGGATACCTCTCTTTGCTGGATAACAGAAGATCTATTGAAGATAATTCGATATGCATGATTGGTGCATCTATAGTCACCAGTGTTTTCTTTAACATGGAAATGTTGCACTAAATAACTTTTCCCTTCAGCTAATATATCTTTGAATTTGTTTACAAGGAATTTTTTAATAGTTCCACGAATACGATGACCCTGGAATGTTCAAATCCAAAATTAACATTCTATTTTTTACTATTTAAAATATATTATCCTACTACTCTCCATAAACTTTGATATAAGATTATATAAAATACCTTGTCATGCACAAATATAACTTCAATACTATTGATATCATTTTCATTACCATTTTTCAGGTAACACCAAACACGTACAGCAAGGACAAAGAATTTTCCATGTTTATCTAGGTATCATTGACAATAGATATGGAATCAATTTGTGCAGCCATTGAAAGCAAAATTCAATAGAATATGAAATTAAAGATGTCATAAGGAAAAAAGAAAACATAAGAATTAAAAGACAAGAGCTTGAGTGATTGTTATATAGTATTATAAGGTAAATATTTGAAAAAGTAAAAACACAAGAGCTTGAGTTTCTTTATGCTATAAAACCAAACTAAGGTTAGGAAAGCTAGGGCTTTAGGCACACTCAAGAACAAAAGACACCAGAAAATAGGGCTTTAGGCATAATAAGTTAGGAAATAGAAACATATTTTATAAGAAAAGATCAACAAAGATACTTAAAGGCAAAAGACCAATAAGGTCCTATGAAAACTATAATTCTAAAATGACATACATTAAATGATTTAAGTTCTATAATATCCAATTATTTTAACAAATGAAGCCTTGAATTCTTTAGATAGAAACTAGAAGAAATAGTAGGATGCATAAACGAAATACCTTGGACAATAAAATATAATATATAAGGATTACCAAAAAAAAAAATATAAACAACACATATCAAGATGCAAGAAAAGAGACAGTAGAAACCAAACTAACAGTGAGTTTATAATAAGTCAAAAACCTAAATAGTCCAAACCAAAGAAATAGCAAAAACCAATAAGAAAGATGCACAAAAATAAGTCAAAAACACGTATCAAGATGCATAAAATAACATTATATAATATATACAGATTACCAAAATAAAAAATTAAGTATCAAGAAACATACATCAAGATGCATACAAAAAGATTTCAATTAATTTACTCACCTCTAAAATGAAACACAGTCAGAGAAAACAAGGCTTTAGGCACAATGGGTTAGAAAATATAAACATATTTTGTAGGAAATACACCAAAACATAATTTTTTTAAAAATACCTTAAGAGAAAAAGAGATAATAGACCCCTAAAAATCGTAAAATAAAAATTATAATACAAATATCTAAGAAAGAAAAATATAAGTTATGAACATTCTAATAGAAAAAAAAAGAAGAAAATAAAGAGATACAAGAAACTAAACTAAGGCTAACCTTAAAATAAGTAGGGCTTTAGACACACTCAAAAATAGAATAAACCAAGAATAGAATACACCAGAAAGTAGGGTTTCTTCTAATAATAACTTAAAACTCGTAGTGAATAAGAAAAACAAAACTAACAGGTATAATAACTCAGAAAATAGGCATAATAACTTAAAAAACATTCTAATAGGAAAAAAATAAAACAAAATGATCATGAACACTTTGAAAACATTCATACCCCCTAACCAAATCTACACTAATACTAACTTGAAAGGTGTGTTGGATCTGGGTCAAGCTTAAATAGAAGAACCTTCAAAAACTAAGGTGTATAAGTAATAGATATATACTATAAAATTGGAGAAACTCTAGGATGCATAAACCAAACATATTTTGTAGAATGAAACATAATAGAGAAAATAGGGCTTTAGGCATAATAGGTTAGGAAATAGAAACATATTTTATAGGAAAAGACTAACAAAGATACTTGAAGGCAAAAGACTAAGCAAAGTCTTATGAAGAGCATAATTCTAAAATGACACAGATTAAATGATTTAAGTTCTAGTACTATCCAATTATTTTAACAAATGAAGCCTTGAATTCCTTTAGATAGAAACTAAGGAAGTGGTAGGATGCATAAATGAAATGCCTTAGACAATAAAAGATAATATAGAAAGATTACTAAAAGAAAAGAAATATGAACAACACATATCAAGATGCAAGAAAAGAGATAGTAGAAACCAAACTAACAGTGAGTTTATAATAAGTCAAAAACTCAAATGGTAGAAACCAAAGAGATAGCAAAAACCAATAAGGAAAGATGCACAAAAATAAGTCAAAAAAACATATCAAGATGCATAAAATAATATTATATAATATATACAGATTAGCAAAAACCTATGAAAAGTATAATTCTAAAATGACTTTTGATTAAATGATTTAAGTTATAGTAATATCCAATTATTTTAACAAATGAAGCCTTGAATTCCTTAGATAGAAACTGAAGAAGTGGTAGGATGCATAAACGAAATGCCTTGGACAATAAAAGATAATACATAAGGATTACCAAAAGAAAAAAAAATATAAACAACACATATCGAGATGCAAGAAAAGCGACAGTAGAAACCAAACTAATAGTGAGTTTATAACTAAGTCAAAAACCCTAAATAGTGGAAACCTAAAGAAATAGCAAAAACCTAATAAGAAAGATGCATAAAAATAAGTCAAAACCACGAATCAAGATGCATAAAATAATATTATATAATATATACAGATTACCAAAATAAAAAAATAAGTATTAAGAACATACATCAAGATGCACAAAAAGATTTCAATTAGTTTACTCACCTTAGAATGAAACATAATAGAGAATAGAGGGCTTTAGGCACAATGAGTTAGGAAATATAAACATATTTTATAGGAAATACACCAGAACATATTTTTTTTAAAAATACTTGAGAGAAAAAGAGATAATAAACCCCAAAAATCCTAAAATAAAAATTAGAATACAAATATCTAAGAAAGAAGAATATAAGTTATGAACATTCTAATAGAAAAAAAAAGAAAACAAAAGATAAAAGAAACTAAACTAAAGCTGACCTTAAAATAAGTAGGGCTTCAGGCACACTTAAAAATAGAATGCACCAAGAACAGAATACATCAGAAAGTAAGCTCTATAAGTAACAGATATATGCTATAAAATTGGAGAAATTGTAGGATGCATAAACCAAACATATTTTGTAGAATGAAACATAGCAGAGAAAACAGGGCTTTAGGCACAATAAGTTATGAAATATAAACATATTTTATAAGAAATACACCAGAACATAATTTTTTTAAAAATACCTGAGAGAAAAAGAGATAATAGACCTCAAATAGAAGAACCTTCAAAAAATAAGGTCTATAATTAATAGATATATGCCATAAAATTGGAGAAATTGTAGGATGTGTAAACCAAAATGTGAAGAGAAATAAAAAAATATACTTGAAGGAAAAAGACCAACAAAGTCTTATGAAAAGTATAATTATAAAATGACAAAGATTAAATGTTTAAGCAGAAAAATAGAAGAGAAGACACAACAATAGAAAAGATTTCAAAACATATATCAAGATGCAAGAAAAGATTTTAGAAGCATTACTCACCTTTAGAAAAGAACATAGCAGAGCAACTGAAGAGAAGACACAACACCACAATTTGCACACTCAAGAACAAAAACACCAGGAAACAGGGCTTCAGTCATAATAAGTTAGCAAATAAAAACACAATAAAATAATTAGATATAGAAGGAAAAGGAATCAGTACAATTTTTTAAAAAAACACCAGAGAGTTTTGATATGGTATCTGGTATATTGACTATGATAGATAATACTAGATGAGGAAACTGTAGTTGAAATATAGTTTTATAATAACACTTTCAATAACTTGAAAAGGATATGAGAAAAAAAAATAAAGAAGATACCTGAAGAAATTGAAGAATTTAATTAGCTTATCAGTTAGTTTATTAGCTTCTTCATCATACTTCTTAGCCATACCCAGTAATCCATGAGAAGTATGCTCTGTCTATGAATTAAACTACATAAATGAATTAGCAGAAACTTCAAGCAAAATAGGCTCTCTCATCTGCAAGATAAAAGGAAAAAAATAAAGAAAGCAAAAACTTAGCGAAATGCACCTTGATTATCTAACTTCACATCATCATCTCCAATTAAAGGCATTGCTTTACTTAACTTACCATTACTTCTAAATTGTTCTTCGATATAATCATATACTCCCATCCTTCTCCATGAAACAAAGAATTCATGCTCTTGATAACAAAAGAAGAAAGTATTATAGTTCATAAATTTAATCACACATAGATAATAATAGACAGGTACCTCAAATAGCACATATAGAACATGTATTAAGGTTTCGGGTATTAACAAATGACCTAAATTTAAGGGTTTCAGTCAAAGAAAGCTAAACTAATCCAGAAATAACAAATCAAGAACAATAATCTGCAAACATATAGAGAAATTAGGCTAACAACTCTAAAAATTGATCAAAATAGATAAGAATCAAAATAACAACAGTACAAGAAATAATGGATTGCAAAAGAGGAAAAGAGATAAGCTTAAATAAATCTGCAAAAAATATCGTAAAGGCTAAAATGAAGACATGCAAGTACAGAAATCAGGTTAAAACCCTAAAATAGAAACATGGGAGTACAGAAATCATGCTACCAACCTTAGAAAATTATCAAAATGGAAAAGAATCAGAAGAACAACAATACAGGAAATAATGAATCATAAAAAGGGAAAAGAGATAGGCTTAAATAAATCAAAAGCAAACCTAAATATTTGAAAAAGCTGGAGCGAACGAAGATCTATATCAAACAACCATTAATGCAGATCATCCATTTCAAATAATGGAAGAGAAATAGAAATCGAACGCAAAGCAAGTGAAATTAAACCCTAAAATGGAGATTTGCGAGTGCAGAAATAAGGCAACGCACCTCTTCCCCAGAAATTCGCCTAGCTACTCGCTCGTAGTGAAAAGGAACGATGCGCGAATGGTGTAAAATACAAGGCTTTTAGTATAGATTAGATCACACAGAACCTAAGAGAGAGAGGCTAATTGGTTTTGATCGAAGTCATGGGAAATATAAAAAAAATTTGGCCAAATAAAAAGAATAATAGATAGGGGTGAATATTCATTTATTTCTTTTTTCTTTTGTGTATATATATATATATATATAATGTTTCTTATAATTTTGTAAACTTACTACTAAAATTATTTATCAAAATAGTTCACCTATTTTTCTCTAAAACATTCCAATAACATTCAAATAATATTTTCATTATACAAAATCATGCTAAGTTTTACACAATAAAAAGTCAAATAAATCTATTTCAAATTCTAATGATTCTTAAAAATAATTTATTAAATATAATTTATTTCATAAATTCTTGCATCTACAATTATTAAAATTATTCTCAATTTATGAGGAACTCCTTGTATAGAAAATCATTTTAATCTAATTTTGAATCATTAATAGCCATACATAAAAAAATTTCAAATATTATCATAAGTATTTCTTCAATATTCCTAAACCTTTAATTTAGAAAATAAACTTAAAATCTAATAATGAATAAATAATTATCTGCAACTATTGAAATTTATGAAACTTAAATTTTGGGATATTATATGACTCTAACATCGCTTCCTAATTTGTTGTATTGATTGATAATTTAGGGCTTCTTAAATCTTTTGCAATGTGCAATCTTTCTACTTTTAATCTTGGAAAAAAGTTATGAATTTTATGCTCCCTTTAATTTACTAGAATTATAATATTATTAAAAACTCCTTTCTTGATCACATTTAATCTTTTAAAATTATTATTTATCTCCTTAATTGAACATTGTTCTTGATGTTTTCAAGATGGAATTTTCTAAAAATGACTAATTTACTTTGAAATTAGCTTATGATTATTGGTTATGATAGAATTGCTAATTTTTTGAATAAAATTTAGAAATGATTAGGCCCTTATAATAGAAGTAACTTTTATGTGGCTTTACTTGTAGGATCATATCCTTACCAATATGTGTCATAAAATCATGCATCTAATTGTTGATGATGTTAGTTTTTTTTGTCATTCTTTATTTAAATCAATATTGCAAATCTTGATTATACTTATGTTACCAAGGTGTGGTTTAAACTTATTCATTACAAATATTAAAGGGATTTTTTTCCCTTTCATTGGTAGGGATTAGTTCAATTTGAATTTAACTCATAATCTATGCAATATTAGAAAGTTTGGGTTAGAAATTAGTCCTTATGATTGCCTTATAATCATTTTTTATAGAATGAAATTTCAAGCCTTTTGGTGATAGAGGGATTATTATAGAAAAAGTTTTAGAGGTTTAGCATGTTGGTAGAGCTAATTTACTTAAAGGCATTAATCACATTCATTAACAAGAAAGATAGATTAGTTGGATTATGCTTAGAGTGGAATATGTTAAATTTAATGTTAATAAAGCTACAATTAGTTTTCAAGGGTTGCTAGTTATGGTGGTGTGATCTATGATGATAATGGGAGACTTTTGTATGGGTTCTCTTAAAAATTTAGAAGATGTTTAATGTTAGAAAAAGAGCTTTAAGGCATTTGTCTTAGCCTTAAACTTGCTTAGGGAAAGAATTTCATGACATTGTCTTAGAGTTAGACCTTTTGTATGCAATCCATGTTATTTTGAATGGTTTTATTAGTACAAATCCCTTATATTTGCTTATTTCTTTTATCAAGTTGTTATTGTCCAAGCCATGGAAGGAAGATATTTAACACATTTTACATAAAAGTAATCGAGTTGCTAACTTTTTGTCATAATCTTACTTTGATCATAACTTGTACAGAAGATTGCCACTAGTAACTATCCACAAACATTACTAATGCACAATGACATACTTAAATCACTACATTGCCATGCAAAATGTAAAAAAGACCTTTAGGTTCAATTAAACTTGACATCATGCAAGTAATGCAAATACCTAGCCTTATTATCCTCGTACTTACCATTGTATAGTGAGAATTCTCAATGCAAGTCCACTTTTAGTTGAACCAAAGGGTAGCAAGTGTTGGTGTATGCTTTAAAAGCTAATCATAAGATGATTGTATTAGTATACATTACATTATATTTTTCTTCATATATAAAGGCATTTCAATTATTATATTTAATATTATATTTATGTAATATAAATAAATATGATGTTTATCCCTAAAATAGTTAATACTATTCTTAAATATCCCTAATTAAGAATTATTTTAAATTGGAATAACAATAGTACATTGAGACTAGTATGTATATTGGTTAATGACCAAATCTCATTTGTCATGGATATAAGATATCATGTTAACATAGAGCACTACTATAGAATTATCTTTTAATATTATCACATTAACATCGATTAATGTAAAAATTGACATATATAATGGTGCAATAATATTTTTGAAAAATAAAAGCAACTTATAATGTCAGTTTGAATAAAAAGCTAAATTTATAAATAGGAATTATCTACTGCCATGTGAATATTTGTAAATACGTTGAGAGAAAAAATTTCCATGATAATTATTTAACCAATTAATGTGGAGAATGAAGATGAACTATTAGATTTAAAGACTAACCAAACATAAGACATTGAATCTTATAAATAACCAACTTTGAAAGTTTGCCTTGAGAGGTATTTTTTGTAATTTTATGTGAAACATTAAATATTGGTTTTAGTGATAACTGGCATGAAAATATATAGATATCAGTTGTTTATTAATAATTGACATCTAAAGTCCTATTTAGAGCATATACAACATCTCTGTTTTTTAGAATGGTAGATAAACTTGTATTGTTTGGTGATTTGCTATCCATTTGATTTTCTCTGGCATTTGTTAGGCAATTATGTGGTATCAACTTTCAATAATTTTTAACCATCTACTCCTATTTATTTAAGATATTTTCCTCAATTCTTTTATGCTTTGTGAGTATTTTGTGTTTTGATTATGATTTTCAAATTTAAATACATAGCATTGTCATTTATTATTAGAAATCTTTCATTTTTAAGCTTTGAAGTTTCTCTTCAATTATTAGTAACATGTTTTAAAAGCATTATTTAAATAGAAAGTTGATATACCTGAATATATGTCCCATTTTGTGCTTATATTTTTGAAAATATTATTTTTACTTGGATGCTATGATTTTAAAGTAACTTTCAAATTTCGATTGCTCACTCGATTCTTGGCTTCCAATATTGAAAGACACTTTTAAGAATTGATTGTACACTTGATTCTTTGTATTTTAACATGATTTTGGATAGTGAAGTAATTATTCACTTAATTCCAATGACTCTGAATTTTGTAATTTTGAAAATTTTAACACCAAATGATCTAAAACCAAGGCTTCTGAACTTCTAAACATCTATGACCACATTTTTAACTCCTGATGCTAGATTTTGAAAAGTAACATCTATAAAATAAATTTAGGGATACCTCTAATGCCAATCTTAGGAATTGATTCATTATTAAAATAACAAGGACTAATTAAATTAAATTCCTATGAACATTAAAATTTCAACCAATTTTTGAAATAAAATTTAAGTTCATAGCAACTATCTTTCAAAAAGATTTAACATGCCTAATTCTTTTCTAATAAAATTGAAATGATCTTCACTAAGTGGCTTAGTGAAGATATTTGCAAGTTGAAAATCAGTTTAGATAAATTCAAGGGCAATGTTTCCTCTTTGAACATAATTGTTGATAAAGTGATGTCTTATTTCAATATATTTTGATCTAGAATACATAATAGGATTCTTTGTAAGATTAATGACACTAGTATTGTCACATGTAATGAGAATATTTTCAAATTTCAAATCAAAGTTTGACAATTGTTGTTTAATCCAACAAAGGTTAAGCACAACAACTACTAGCAGCTATGTGTTTCATTTTTGCAACAGATAAAGCCATATTATTTTATTTTTTACTATGCCATAAGACTAGTGATGCTTGTAAAATTAACAAGCATAACTAATACTCTTTCAATCTTACTAATTACCTACAAAGTTGGTATCAGAATAACCAATCAAGAAATTTAACCTTTCTTTAGGATACTACAACCTAAAGTGAGCTATACCCATAAGATATCTTAAAATTCATTTTACAACAATCAGATTTAGTTCTTTTATGTTAGTTTGAAATCTTATGCATATACACATATTAAACATGACATTAAGCCAACTAGGAGTAAGATAAAGTAAGGGATCTATCATGCCTCTCTACATTATAATATCAACATTTTTACTTCCTTCATCCAGGTTTAATTTTTTTGCAATGCTTATGCATGTAGAATATGGTTTGCCTTATCTATCTTGTATTTGTTGAGTAATTCCTTTGTTTTTTTGGTTTAACTTACAAATATTCCATCACTTGATTGTTTGATTACAAACTAAGGAAGAAATTTAACTTTCCCATTATAGAAATCACAAATTTACCTTGCATCAACTTAACAAACTCTTTACATATAGAATCATTAATAACACTAAATATGATATCATTAACATATATTTGCATAAAAAAATATCATCAAGTTTATGTTTTATAAACAAAGTAGTGTCAACTTTTCCTCTTGAAAAATCACGGTCTATTAAAAATTTGTTCAATCTTGTACTAAGCTTTAAAAGCTTGTTTAAGACCATAGAATGCTTTCTTAAGTTTGAAAACATGATTAAGAAAGAAATAACTCTTAAAACTTGAAGGTTGTTCAACATACACTTCTTCTATAACTATACCATTTAAAAATACATTATTAACATTCATTTCATAAAGCATAAACCGCTTCATACAAGTATATGCTAATAACATTCTAATATTTTCTAATCTAGCTATCAATATATAAGTTTCATCATAGTCAATACCTTCCTTTTAGTTGTAACTTTTTATAATTAATTGAACTTTGTTCTGAACTATGACACCATTTTTATCATGCTTATTTCTAAAGACCTATTTATTGTTGATAATTGGATAATTATTAGGCCTTGGCACAAGCTCCCAAATATCATTTCTTTCAAATTGATTTAGCTTTTCTTGCATAAGCCAAGATCCAATGTTCATTAATTATTGCTTCATCAATATTCTTGGGTTTAATTTAAGATAAAAATACTAAATGATCATGTATATTTCTAAGAAAATTTTTAGTTACCTTTTGAGAAATATTGCTAATAACTCGATCAATGGAATAGCATCTTCCATTCTTTTTAAGTTCCATGATTTTGATCTTGATTTATTTTGTCTATGGGAGGAAGAAGTTCTTGATCTTTTTCATCTTTCTTTTAAACTTTTACTTCTTTATTTTGATCATATGTATCTTTTTGAATGACTAATGAATCTACTTGCTCTTCATTTTCATTGGAGACCTTTTTCACACTAGGGGTAGATTTATTAAATACCACATGGATGAATTCTTCCATTAACAAAGTTCTTTTGTTGAAAAATTTATAAGCTTTACTATTGCAAGAATATCTAATGAATGTAGCTTCATTGAATTTGACATTAAGCTTTCCAACATTATTTTTGCCATTGTTATGCACAAAACACTTACACCTAAAGACATAAAAAAAGTGATCTATTTGGCTTTCTTCCTTTGTAAAATTCATAGAAAGTTTTCTTTAAAATTGACCTTATCAAAGCTCTATTCATTACATAACATGCTGTGCTAACCACTTCCACCTAAAAATATTTAAGAAGACAAGTATCATTTGACATGATTCTTGCCATTTTTTCTTGACATTTATTTTTCTTGAAAATAACTCCATTTTGTTATGGTGTCCTAAAAGATGAAAAGTTATGCTCAATATTATTTTCATCACAATAACAAAGTAAAATCATGATTTTCAAACCCTCCATCATGATTATTTCTAATGCTTACTATGGTCATTCCTTTTTTATTTTAAATAGATTTTACAAACTTTTGGAAGGCTTCAAAAGTCCTACTTTTGATAGGAAGGAATAATGTCCACATAAATCTAGAGTAATCATAAATAATTACAAGTATATAGAGATTTCCTTCATGACTCCTAACTTTTGATGGATCAATCAAATCCATATGAAGTAATTAAGGTGGTGTAGATAAAGAAACAACATTTTTAAGTTTAAAAGATGCTTTTACTTGTTTTCCTCTTTACCATGCATTAAAAATTCTTTCTTTGTTATAGTTAAGTTTTAGCACATCATCAACTAAGTTATTTCTTGAAAGTTTTTCAATGAAGTCCATACTTGCATAAGTAAGCCTCTTATACCAAAGCTAAGAATCCTCATTCATGCTTGTTAAACATTTAGGATCTAAATTTAGCTCATTGTCAATATCCATTACGTAGATATTATTATTTCTTTTTCTAACCAACTTAACTTGCATGTCATTATAATTCTCAACAATGCAATAAGATGAATTAAATATAACTTTGCTTCCTTTGTCACATAATTGACTAATACTAGGCAAATTATATTTGAGTCTTTTCATAAATAAAACATTCTCAATACAATATTTGTTACCCATTTTACCTATTCCTATGGTCTTGTCTTTTGCATTGTCTCTAAAGGTGACATTTCTTTTTTCTTTAAGTGTCATGGAGAAGAATTTTGATTTGTCTCCCATCATATGTTTTGAGTATCCACCATCCAAATATCACATGTCACTTTGGGATGTCATGCATACCTACAAAAGAGACGTCAATTTTTTATCTTTAGTACTTAAATAGCCTTAAGTCCATTTGCATTATTAGTAACATATGTTCCTTTTGGAATCCTAAATTTTCTTTACTGCAACATAAGTATTTCCCTTATGAGAACTAAGAATAAATTCTATGTTCTCTTTCCCCACAATAGAAATAAGTTATATTAGGTTACTTTTCATAGTCTCTTTAACAAAGAAGTTTTTATAAAAAAATTATTTTTCCTACTTGGTGTTTAACTAAGGCTTTCTTTGTTGAATTTTTTTCTTTGACCAATGAGAATGTCAAGTGAATCTTTTACTTTTATGATCTTTTTAATAGTTATGGTTAAATTATCAAACTTTTACTTAAGATTTTAATAAAAGGTACATGTTTGTTTAATTTTCTTGAAGTTTTCTATTTCTTGAAGCAAATCATCATTTTTGTTTTCTAAACTGCTCAATATTCTCTTCTAAATAGGAAATAATCTTCTTTGAAAGCTTAATATTTTCTTTTGCCTTAAGTAAATCAATATAAGATCAATAAGCATATAATTAGATTCATTATTGGAATTGGAGATGGATTTCTCATCTCCATCATGATCTTCAATGGCCATTAAGCAAAGAAGTGCTTTTTGATCATTGTCATTTTCTCCATAAGAATCATCATTATTATCTCCCCATGTTACGAGTTAAGTTTTCCTATAAGATTCTTTATTCTTTCTCTTTTTCATACTCCAATTACTTCTTCAAGTATATAGGGAAATCAAACTTGATAGTTATCCTAACTTCTTGCATTTACAACGGGTTGGAGTGACTTGCTTACTTACTTCTCTTTTATTTGTAAGCTTGCTAGCATGAGTAACTCTTTTTCTTCCAGCTAATTCTTTTAATTAATCTTTTATATTTCTTAATGAAAAGGGTTAAGTTATCTTTGAATGAAGTGTCAAGAAAATTCTCTTAGTCATTGCTCATTAATATCTTCCTCATTAACCATTGCTTCAACTTTTAAAGTAAGAGATTTCTTCTTTCCCTCATTGTCATTAGCATATCTCTTGAACTCTAATTCGTGTTCCTCTAAATTATCCAAAAGGTCTTGCAATGTTAGCATTTTAATTTCCATAGCTTCTTTGATAATTATGATTTTTTATTACTATTCAATTATTAAAAATCTAAGCACTTTTGTAAACCAATTCACCATCTGTAAGGTTCCTACCAAAAGGACTCAATTGGTTAACAAGTGCAATAAATCTTTACATCATATTTTTAATAAATTCTCCTATCATTCATCCTAAATAGTTCATATTGATAGACAAGTGTATGCATTTTACCTTTTTTTACTCGTATGGTTCTTTTTTTAGCAACTTCAAGTACATCATATATCTTTTTTTACTATTAAGCAATTTAAGCCTCTCTTATACTCACTAGGCCACAAAGAATTTGATAAAATCCACTTAACTTTGAAGTGAACTTGATGTTTCTTTTTGTCATCTTCACTCTAATTCAACTCTATCTTTTAAAACATCAATATTATTATCTTTCTTGGTTGGTGAATTATATCATTTTCAATTAATTCCCACATATCAACATCTGTGACTTGTATAAAATCTTTCATCTTTTCTTTCAAATATGTATAATGTTATCCATTGAAACTCGAAGGTTTATTCAATGGAGGATATTCAGATGAAATACTATAATTGTTCGAATCAATAGGATCCTTTTGAGATGGTAAGATCTTATCACAAAAGCTAAGCTCTATTACTAATTATAACCAAGGATTCTACCTAAAGAGGAGGGTGAATTGGATTTTAGAATTTTACCACTTGTAAATTAAATCCAGGTTTACCAAAGATTTTTGCAAAAAACTTTCACTTAGAAATAATAGACAAATGTTAAGCCAATGCAGCAATCAAATTTAAAACAAGTAAGAACAATGATTCAACAATTTCAACAAATAAAACATAGCATTATACAAAAAATGTAAAGAAATAGGGATAAAGGAGATTAAATACAATGATTTATAGTAATTCAACCTTGAAGATCAACACCTCAAGCAGTATATCCCCTATCAAGTCTCTCTAACTTGGATTTTGTAAGAATCTACTATATTTTTAAGTTTACTTAAGTACTTGAAGAAGCCTTTACAATATTCAATTGAATACAAGCTAATCCTTTTGAAATTTCTCACTCAAAGCACACTATCAAGAGATTTCACGCTCTTAAATATCCTTAGGATACCGTACCTTAAAACACAACAAATGAGTGTTTGAAATCTAAAAAATAAGTTCATAAACTCTTAAAGTTTGGTTACACAATAAAAGCTTAGAAGAGGAAATTTTAGTCTTGTATGCTCAAAGGATTTGAATCATATAAGAGAAAAGAGATGAAGATCTTATGTTAATATAATAGTGAAAGCTTTTTTCTTATATTTTAAAGTCAATTTCAAGACTTTATATAGGAATTAGAATGATTAAAAGCTCGTTACTCACAATAAATAACCCTTATAGATGTGTTAGAATTCAAGGAATTGATTTTACAATTGATTCATTAGGTTTTGAAATTTTGAATTTTCATAGGAAGAATCAATTTAATTGATTCAACTTGAATAATATTTGGTTTTAGACATTAAGAATCGATTGCACAATTAATTCTCCTAGAGCAATTTTCAACTTTAAAATAAAGGATGCCCATGCACACATTGGGTATGGTGAATCAATTGTATAATCAATTTATCCTGCACAAAATGTTATTGGAAGGTGAAAATCAATTATGCAATCAATTCTGCCACCTTAAAAGTATGCTTTAGAGTTTAAAATTATTTGAAAACTGTTTTAATCATTTTAAGACTCAAGTTTGCCCCATGTTTAATTCTAACTCTTGTAAAAATTACTTTGACACATGATTTAATTTTGGAAAATATTTTCTCCAAATTTTTAATTGAACTCATTTAATTTAATTTCCTCTTGCACAAAGGGACCTATAAAAAAATAAAATTCTAACTAATAATCTTCAATTTTCTTTGAGCTTCAATATTGATTCAATGCAATAAGTGATCTTAAATCACATTTAAACAAGTCAAAATGTGTTATCATTATTAAAATTGGCATTTAAAGGTTAACCATTTGGACCTAACTTTCACTTTCTCATTTATTTGTAAATCCCTGGCTTCCACAGTTGAGTTTATGTACAAGTCAAATGGGAAGAATGCAACAAAGGTGCTCTAAGTTAATTCCATGCTTTCATCAACAGAAAACGCAATGAAAAGAATCCTATAGCCAGAGTCTGCCAGAACCAACCATTTGCATTATGAGGATCCACCCTTTTAGCCAGGTTCCAAGCAAAACTAGCCTGAAAGATATGTGCAACTGCGAAAAGATGGAACACAAACTTTGCCGTCCACACCGAACGACAGAAGAAAAGACAGAGCTTTGAGGAACGGCACAGGCCCTACATCTGGTGAGCAAGCAGCGCAAAATAATGAAAACATTCCGAAAACAACAAGGAACCACACATGGATTGTAGGACCATCCAGAGTTCTCCTCTTCCTCCCTTGCTAGTAAGAGATGGTTGCAGCCATTCCCTCTGGGGGGCTCACCGTGGAACATAGCCGAGCTCTCCTCTAGTTTTGAGATAAGAGAAATAATGGGGGACTCCCACCTGTCAAGGCACAAATTACGCACGTAACATTTCATTTGAAGGCTGAGCAAAATGCGACATCCGTGGGGGCCCTCATCAAATCCATTTCTCTAAGTAATTCTGGTTTAAAAAAATTGCTACATAACAATATATGCTCATATTTACTATGGGTAACTACCAGAGAAATGCATGAATGCCTCCAACTAGCCAACAAGAATGTTAAGACTGACCTTGTATACTTCAGCCGCAAGGATGAGTGGCTGAGGAAGCGACTGCTTATTCGGCCACGGGTACGAGATTGTGTAGATTCCCTGGCAAATCCTTCCAATAATAAGAGCATGATCAACAGATATACACATTTTTGGCAATTAATAATCCAAACTCCTGAGTAGTGGTTGGATGAATTCAAAAGAGTTTACTGGAGAACCTGTTAAAAAGAAGTCGTTTCTTATTTCCCAATACTAAGTAATCAGTATATTGTGTCAATAAAAAAGATTAAATGAATAATTACCATCAGATATAAAGTATGCTTGGCCAGCAGCTACTGCGTGTTTTCCCTTTTCGGGATTTCCATCCCAAAGTCCCATACCTGCCAATATCAGAGCATGTACAAGGTTATCCACATAAACCCAGTCTGTTTTTACATTTTGATTACCAACTCAACTCTTAACAGCAAAAGACCTAACTTTGCCGAGGAAATGATCCTTGGAAGGTTCCTCTCCTCACCAGGTCCATAGATTGCAGCTGGACGCACAGCACAAGTGTAAAGAAAGCAACCATTTTTATTCCTTTACACAAGAGAAAAATCAATGTAGTAAGCAAATGAGCTTGTAGCTTAATAAAAAGAAGAAAAAATGAGACTCCACGGCTGCAACACCAACAGCTCCCTTACTGGCAGATATGATCTCAGATGGCTGGGAAAGAGAAAAATTACTTCAAAGGGAGGCCATTTTTATTTAGAACCAATTGCTCAGCTATTGATTTATCGCGTCCGTAAGTATCAACATGATCCTCTATTGGAAAATAAGATAAAGTCTCATTTCCATTCACGATATCCTTTCCACCAAACAGAACATTGTACGTGCTAACATAGACAAGCCCTGATATGCCGAGATCAAGGCAAGTGTCCAACGCATGGCAAGTCCAATTTATATTGACAATATCGACACAACCAAATTGAAGCATCTCCTTGCCTAACATACCAAAGGAGGCAAGGTGGAAAACACAATCGGCACCATGTAAAGCTCTTTCAACATCATTTTTTCGTGTAATGCATGGCTTTTAATTCAAAGAGGGAACAACATCACCATTAAACGGAAGAATGTCTAATAGAGGTCTCACCTTTGTTCAATCACCAACATACAACTGCGTGAGTCAGTGGCAACAATGATAATATATTAAAATTTGAAAAAGGAGCAAATTTCGAATTCAGAACCTACTCAAAATATGAATAGAAAATCAAGATCTAAGAGTAGATGAGTCTGCAATCAAAATAGAATGAGTAATAACATGAAGAAGAATTAAGAACATGGGTTGGATGAAAGGGGGTGTTTGAACCTTGAATGAAGATGACTCCTTTTTGATTGAGAAGGTTAGACCATGGAGAAGTGTGTTGGAGGTCAAAGGCTCGTACCTGCCGGCCACCTCTGCGAAACAATTCCAAGCAGAGTGCAGAACCTACAAATCCAAGACCCCCTGTAACAACGAAGGTGTTGCCCTCAATGCTTCGTTTTCGCTCAACTGCATTTTTCTTCTCTCTTCTCTTACTCTTCCAACTCAGACTGCAATCCCCAGAAGAGAGAGCACTATTACACAGCCTGACATTCCAGACACATAGGCTCTAAGTTATATTGAGGTTCCACAAATGAAGACCATTTTAATACTATCTTTTACCATTGATTATGATTCTCCATAGTCCATAGAGTAGAATAGGGCTTGATATATGAAATTAGAAGCTCTACTTTTTAGCTCTGTCACTTTATTGTTATTTTGAGAAAAAATATAGACATAGTAATTTGTGAATCATAGTACATAATTTTAGGTGTTACATACTTTTACGAATCCATGTTAGTTTTTAAGTCATATAAGTCATATGCTTTGGGGGAAAACGTTTTACCCACATTGCATACCGATAATGTCAATAAAATTTAAAACTTCAATCACCAATTCTGGATATAAAACAACTATTAATGACGTCTGCAATAAGAGCTTCTATAATAACTTCAATAGTAGCCTTTTACTACTGAGTGAGCCATATCAACCCAAAAAGTAACGAATTTAAGTTTTTTAGATTCTCATCTACCTAAATAACTCAAAACAACCAACTTGACACATGAAATATTCATTCTAAGACCTCTAACAATGACGTATATCAAATCCTCAAGCCAGTTTTATAAAAGTAGGAGCAGCAACGACCGTATTTGAAACTAATGAAAGGAAGTCTGGCAACTTGGTAAGAAAAAGTAGCAAGATTTTCAAAAATAAACGCAAATATCATATTTTACATCGCTTTTACTTAGATGCCCATGAAACAATCCCAGCTCAGTTATCCTCAAATAATACCTGTCCGTTCTTGATAAATATGCTTACTTGATAACAGGTTTGGCTTAAAATTACCAAATTAATCTAGTAAATCAGCAAAATACTTCATTCATTCAAAATTCTAAAATTCTGAACAGCCATCTATATTCCATTGATCTCTACAAGGAATCAGCTTCCAATCCTTAATTGATAAGATCTATGGTTAGTTTGGAAGAGGAAAATTATCATTCCTTCCTCATTACTAGCCAAAAGACTAATGAAGATCCAAAAAGAAAACAAAAGAAACAACTGATAGGGGCCCATAAAATCTATGTCAGTCAAATGGCCAACCATGTAAAGTGCAAGAGAGCAGAGTTTTAACCATTTATTTATACAACTAATGAGTAAGCATCACAGAAGCTAACAAATATGCAACATCAAAGATGCAAAAGCATGGCTGTTTCCAAGAACAAAGCAGATATAATAACCGTAAAAGGAAATAAACACTCCAATAAGGGAAAGAACCCAACCAAATGAAATTAAAATATTTACTGTTATAAGAAAATAAGCAGTCCAGTATTGAAAATCTAAAAAGCTCTACGGAATTATCAGCTTCAAATATTTAATTCAAACCTCTATGGTATTGATTCTGCTCGGCAAAATAAAAGGTCAGCCTCTTTAAGAAAAGAAAATATCAGGCTTGACTGTTTTTCACTATTAGGGAAAAATATATTTTACCCCCCTAAGGTATTAATGAGTGTCATTTTACCTCCCTAAACTTTTAACAATACACTTGATTCCCCTTAACTTTTTCTCAAGATGAAAGTGTTATTTTTCTGTCAAAAACTAATGGAGCTGCATGATTTGTTGACATTGACAAGGACTTTTCTTTAATTACTCAAACTTTTTGAGCTGTGGAGAAGTTTTATGTCTTCATATGACTCCCATCCCTTTCCTCAGCCCCGACTGGGGGGCAAAAAATAAGGAGTTCCATCTGCTTGTCTCAGCTTAGAAATATGATATTCAACATTGATGTTTTCTTTTACCCCCCCAACGTCTTGCAAATCATATTCAACACTAATAGCTTGTCCCCATTTCCCCTCAGAAAGATATTCAACATTGATACCGCTGAAATAAATTGACTAACAAACAACAGTGAATTCAAAACATATTTCATTCAGATCATCCCTTAATTACTGACAGAAAATTTACAGTTGAACATGCTCGTACAATCCCAAAAAAAGAAAAAAAAGAGAGAGAGAAAACTCTCATAGCACAACCCAGTACATTTACTTCTTTTTAAACCATGATGCAAAATCCCAATTCAACCCTGATCTAATTACTTAAACAAAATAAGAAGCATGACCAAAAACTCTTATCTCTGAAGTCCCCCCTAACATATTCTTGTTTAGAGAATTCAACAACCAATCCAACATTTGGGTAAACCTATAGGCCAGCAGAATGCTGAATTGAGCAATACTTTTTTGTTCAATTAGAGTTTATTGCGTTGGGGGAGCCGAAGGTCGTGCCAGCGAAGTCGCTGTACACGGAGGAGCAGCTGAAGCAGCTGTTTGAAGGAAATGGAATGGGTTCATGAAGGTGGTGGAATTGGCTCATTCAATGGCTAAGCTTGGGCATGAGCTCAAAGCGAAGGAGCTGAAAGGGATGATGACGAAGGCTGCAAGGGATGGGAATGGCAGGATCACTTCGTGCTAGGTAAATTGTTGGAACTTTGTTAGTTTTAACGAGCCAGTAACACTGTCGTTCTGGTGAAATTTTTGAGGGAGCGGAAGTGCAGAACGGGGAGCTCCTTCAAGGCTCTTGAGTTCGGCGTGCAATTTTTTTTTTTGTTTCTATATAGATCGCTTGTTACTTTTATACTTTGTTATTAAAAATAATCATACTTAAAATTATTAGTAATAAAAAATAATTTTTACTCTAAAAAATTAAATTTAATTAACTTTTTTACATTTAACATTCTATACGTAAAATATTTCCCATTATTTCAATAATTTAAAGCTATTTATCGAAGATGTTGTTCATCAATATACAAATGAACCATAATTTTCACCATTGAATTGAATATTTTCAAATCCTAGAATGAATAATAAATCAAATAAAAAATTATAAATCTCAATTTAAAAAATAATTTTATGATGAAAAGATTTTTTTGGTAATTTCAAAATTGGTTAAATCATTAGGAAATAGAAATAAGACTAAAAATTGAATCTTAAATATAATAAAAAATATAAAAAATTTAAAAATATCAAACATTACTTGGATAAAAAATTTTCGGTTATGATGAAAGATTTAATCCCTCTTAAAAGTGGATTTCTCCCTAATGCAGTGCTTTGCTTGACAATGGAAAAAAATTAGAAGGAAAGGAAAAAACAAAAATTAAAGGTTAATTGAAAGAGAGAATGTGGAAAGAATTTTTTTTTTTAATTTTGATTGATTTTAATTTTTTTTCTAGCTAAACATTAGAAGATTTTAAAATTAAAATTTTTCCTCTAATTTTCTTTCTTTCCGCTCCCCAAGCATGGGGTAAAATTACCTTGGTTAAGACTACCTAGAAACTTTAAGGATACACGACACGGGAATGCGTTGATAATCCATAGATTGCTTTTTCCTTTAGCAGATGTATTGTAGTTTGATACTAACTGTCAATTAAATTATCCTATTCTTAAGCCTCCACTTTTACATTGTAACTGAGTTAAATAACTCTTATAAATCGCATTTAAAATGTGCCATAAGAATGTTTGGGAGGTTTTTTTTTTTTTTTTGCTGAAAAAAAAAAGAATGGAAATAACTAACGTTGAGTGCTTATCTTAAGCATCTTTATAAGAGTACTTTCTCATTACAAAATATTCAATTTAAATTATAATTACTATTTAAATAAACTATAACCCTATCACAATGATAATCGTTCCATAAGTTTTTCATTTTTTTATTAATTATAAATTAATATTCTCTTACATTGAAATCATAACTTTTAAAATGAAGTAATAATATCATATTATTAGACCAACCACTTTAATGGTGTTTGAGAGTAAGGTCATACTAAATGAATTTAATTTGTAGAACTAGAAAGTAATTATAATTATTTTGTTAGTTAATTAATAGAAAAAAATTATGCTCTTCTTCTAATTTAGACCAAATAATTAAAAATTATTGAAATGAATTTAACTTAAATAAAATATTATAAAAAAATTTTTATAATGAAATTGATAAAAAAACAAATCATGTTACTATTTTAATTTATACTAAATAGTCAAAATAGTTTGTTGAAATAAATTTATTCTAGACCTTAACCTACACAAAATAATTATTTTAACGAAATTAATTGATAAATAATCGTGTTCTACATTTTGACCAAATAATTAAATGAAATTAATGTAAAATAATTAATCTTATTATTCCTTCATGAGTAAAAATTTGATTTAATCGGAGAAGCCTGTTTAGATATCAGTTTACTAGCACAACAAATTGCATTTAATTGGGTGAATAATTTGCAATTTTCCAAAGATATAAGACCTCTCTTGAAAATCGGAGAACAAGTCTAAATTTCACTAAAACCAACTATCTTAACCGTGTATCACATTATTATTTGTTGGTTAACCTAAGCATCCAAGCTCTGAAAAAGCTCTCTGGATGGTCTTTTTTCTTTTTTTCTCCCTAAGGGTATGTATTTAGCAAAGAAAAATATCTACAAATCCGTTTTATAATAAACTGATGAGTTTTAATTAAAAATAAATTGTGAATCTCATAATATATCTCTTCTAAGTTAAAGGAAACCGAGAAGTGAGAAGTGAGGATGGAATTCACTTAGTAATACTTTAAAGAGGTAAAATGTATTCTACTTTGGACGGTATTTCTTTGACCATGTCTGCTAGACTGCCACGAAGACTTGGATAGATGTTTGAAATACCAAAGGACGGCAAATGATTAACACTAAACATACATGCAATTAGGAAACATGCGGAAACGCCAGAAAAAAAAGAGGAAAAACTTCGAAAGAAATTCAAACAAAACCAATTTAGTATCACATATATACCTCAGCGGCTCAACAAGAGAGAAAGGCAGCAACTTGGTTTCAAAGAGATGGAGAGGATATGGGAGCAAAACAGAAAATGAAACTGGCGTTAGAGAAGCTTTTGCTTTGTAAAGATTGCCAAAATGGGGATTCTTCTGCTACTGAGCTTTTTTCCCATTTCAAATTGGAACCAGACATGTAAATATATATTCAATGTGTCCACGTCGTCTTTTGTTGACTGTGGAATTTTCTATACTGTATGAGTATATATTATACATATCTTTTGAAATATTTTGTTTTGTTTCAAGTCTTTTGAAATGTTTTCGGGCATTTTGATTTTGTCAATTTTTAGTATTAAACATTTTTTTGTGAAATAAAATCTCATGAAAAAGTTGTAAACTTCATGAGGACAACTTGGAGTCTTCCTAGTCCAAAATTATTTAAATTTATATATAAATATCATATAATTATATCAAAATTATTTAAAAAATATTTTTATATAAATCCTCTTAAATTTTAATTCAAAATCTGATAGCAATTATATACTCAAAACTCCTATGGCTTTTTAAGAAAATATTGTAAGTTTCATTAAAAAAATTTATAATTTTTTCATGAAATCACACAACTTCATGTGATCAAGTGAAACTATTAATAATATATATTAACTTATTTATAAAAAAAAAACTAAATAAAAATTATTCTTTTATTAATTTCTTAAAAAAATCTAGCACGCATAATTTTATAAGTAACGTAATGTAATGTAAAAGAGAAATCTTTCTTGCGCCGAGGAGAGAGAGAAAATGCCCAACATTTTTTTCCCTTTTTTTTATAAATCATTTTTTTTCCCTTTTCTTTGGTAAATATTTTTCTCCTCTGTCACAAGGGGAGCTAACTTCTCCACCTCGTGCTTACCTTGACTTTCATACTTGTCAACTGTATCCTAGGTTTTTACCTTTTAACTACAATTTATTTTGACAGAAACGTAAGTTATAAAATATTTAGTAGATAATAAATTTTTTAAAAAATTATTTTTATTGTTATAATTTTAAATATTATATTTTTAATTATAAATTACAAATATATATAGTATTTTTATATAAAAAATAAAACTTTTAACAAAAATATTTTTCAAAAATAAAAGAAAGTTTTATAAGGAGCAATACTTCAACACCCAAGGCGAACTGGGGCACGGGATGATCCCAACAGCTGTCATCTTTTTATTGACAGAAATAAGAAAGAAGACTGGTCCCAGGGACAAAGATTAAAATTTATACTTTAAATCTCATTCATTTAATACTGTATAAATAAAATTTAATAATTTAAATTAATAATATACTAGTATGTAGAGCAAGGATTGGATCACAAAAGAGCGAGGGTTTTTCTGCAAAATATTTCATGCAATCCAATATCAATAATTTTACATGTTTGTTGCATGGGCTTAGAGATATGCTGCTTCACCATAAACATTTCTAGTCACGTTCACTTCAACTCTGTTTTCACTCCACGTTATACAAAGATCCCCTCAAAAAACCTTCCAAAAACAAATTAGAATGGACAGCACTCATATAAAATATTAGTAATATGTTCAAATCTTTTTTTTTTCCATCTAGATGTCATAAATAATAACCACTATCCTCAAGTATCTGGACTTCTATCGACTACTAGACACTGTACTATATTAATCCATCTCTCATTTGTCAAGCAGTACTTTATAAGGTAGTAGTTTCTCCCCTTTCACTTATATTGTATCGTGTAACACAAAAAAAAATAATTTACTAATATAATGGTGCATTATATCCATTGCCTTTGTTGAATTTCTTAACTATAATGACTATAATACATTAGTAATAACGGTCAACTTAATTTAAATTGTTAAATTTTATTTATTTGTGTAATACCATACAAAATAGGTAAAATTTAATAACTTAAATCTCAATAGTGCACTATACAATCGGTGTACCAAAATATCCCTCCCTCTTAACAGCCTACTTGATGAAATTAAGGCCAATTTTATTATATATTAAATTAAATTTAATGTATGCATATATTAATTTTATTTGTGGATTATAGATTATTGGATTGAATTTTTTTATTTTAAAAAATTTAAATTTTAATATGAATCATTAAATACTTAATACATAAAAAATTTAATTTATAAAAAAATTATTTGAAATTAAAAAAATACATAAAGAAAAAGAAAAGATTAAATTTTTATTTATTTGATTAAAAATAAATAAAAATAAAAAATTATTATTATTATTGTTATTATATATTAATATTTTAAAAAATTATCTAATTTCTAATTTGATTAAATTTTAATTTTTTTTTCATTTTCTTATCCACCAAACATAGGATAAATGTTTAATATTTTAGGAAATGTCCATGCAATACAGAAGGTAAATCACTCTCGTTTATTAAAATAAAATATCAGTGAACTATGGGATTCAATCAATGTTTTAAAAATACAAGAGATATATCACTCTCATTAATTATAATAAAATATCAGTGAGCTTTGGGATTGAAATTAATGATTTCAAAATTGAATTAAATCGGATGGTTTGACCGACGTCTGTTCCATTGATTAGTCGGTTTGAATTTTTAATTGATTAAATATTACTCGATGAAAAATTATAAGGGTACAAACTTGAATTATAATAAAAAAATTCGATTTATGTTCAACTGAATTATTAATAGTAAAGTTTGATTGTCAGATCGGATTGTTTGATAGTGAAAAAAACTCTTGTTAAGCTATAAATTAGTTCCATATTCGATTTGTGTTCATTTTATTGGTAATTTAACTATCCTAATATAAAATCTAATTTTTCAACAAAAATATAAATTTAAAATATAAATTAATTAAAAATTAAATCAAAATCATTTAAATACTTACATGCTAATTAAAAAATAAAGTTATAATGCTGGCAACACTAATACTTGATTAAAAAAAGAAGGAGAATAACGTATTGGCTTTTTCTTAATAAAAAATATTTTAAAATTTTCTTATGTGTATATATATATTAATTACATGCGGTATTAAATAAGTTAAATTTTTTATTTGAACTTGATAAAATAAATCATATATTAAGTCAAACTAGATCATTCCCGAATTGAGCTACTCAAGTAATCAATTAGTTCGACTTACCCCGAATGAAGAGGCATGAAATTAGTAAAAATTAATCGATCTAATTGGTTCATCTATTTATGCCCTCATCATGTTTTATTTTAATAGAAATAGAAAATTAGTTTGACAATGCTACTTGCATTGAAGAAGGGTGTCCACGTTGAATTTAAAATAAAAATCAAAAGCAAGCAGTTGAATACAATATTATGAATCTAAATTGAAAAGCTAATATAAAAGATTAAAAATTCAATTTCATACTTTTATTATTTAAATCAATATAAATATATTTTTTAAAATGATTAATACTTAAAATAAATATTGTATTCTCATCCTACAAAATCAATATAGTATTTTTTTCAGCATTTTATGGTTTAGAATAAAACATCATATGAGATGTTGGTATATATATAAACAATTTGTAATTATTATGTTTAATAAGAAAGGATAATTATAATTTTTAATATTTTAAACTTTTTTATAATATCCCAAAAGTGAAAAAAGTATAATTAATATATATTTAAATTTCATAAAATTAATATATAAATATAGTAAAACTTAGAACTAAATATTTATTAATAAGTGAGATTAAAGAAAGTATTATAATTAGAGTATATATATATATATATTTGGGTTTTACGAGTGCATCCACCCCTCGATAGCAAAACTGCGGTCCAGGGCATCTTGCTCTAGTTTCACATGGGGCATAGAAGTTTCCTTCGATGAAAAGTGAAAAATGCATAATTTTTCATTTAACTTTGGGTAATTAAATTTTATTTCCTTCAATTTTAAAAATATAAAAATTATATTATTAAATTATATAAAATTTAAAATTAATATTCGCCATCAATTTTAATTATTATTTAATTAAATTACATAATTTTTATAATATTTTTAAATAAGAATTACAATATTATAATATGTTATTTTCTATTTTTTAAATAATATATATGTTATATAATTAATAAAAATTAAATTAGATATATAAAATTTTAATTAAATAATAAAGAATGAGTTACAAAATTATATATGAAAAAATGATAAAATAAATCAATATTCTATAATATTATATTTTTATTTTAAAAATCCATAAAAGAATATAATTTAATAAAAAACAAAATTCAAATAAAGTTTCTTAAGTATTTTTCTTAAAATTCTTTAATCAAATCATGAGTTATGTATTAATTATCTATTTGAATAAAATAATTAATATATTGATAATTATTATATTTATAAAATTATAATTATTAATAGAAATCAAATAAAATAATTACATATATGTCATAATACGATTAAATGACGTTGTGTCAAACATATAATGAATTTTATCTAATGAATATTAATTTCAAATTTTGTGAAATTTAAAAAGGATGTTTTCCAAACAAAAAGAAGTAAAATGTCAAAATTGAAATGATTATTTTATATTTTATTCCTTTAATTAATCTTTTAAAATTAAATTCCGATTTTATCTATAAATTATACACTACAATGCTATTATTCTCTACCATTTTTTCTTTTTATGTAATTTGCCTTTTTTTTCTTTCCCAACAACTGGCTGCGTCACATGTCATTATCATTCTTGTTTCCTTTTAGAAGTGGAAGTTGATGTCATCGAAAATTAAGAAACATCTACCGCCAACTTCAAGTTTGAAATATAATGAGTATGGGGGAGAGGGGATCCCACGGGTAATGAGCTCGCCATGTTAGAATTTCTGTGTGTTTAAAGAATGCATTATAAGTTAGTTTCCTCGTACCTGTGCTCCGTTAGCAAGCTCATTGGCAAATATTTTATTGTCGGATGCCCGCAGACAACCTAATTTGGCATTTTCTTCACATTTTACATGTCAAAAACTAGTTCATGAATAATAGAGGGATTCCTTGTAAATAGATAAGATTGCCAACTCCCAATTTTTATAGAAGAGGAAAAAAGGATAAAATTTAAGTAAATTTTTTTAACTATTTGTAGTAAGATTTTTATTTAAATTATAATATGTGTATTAATTATTTATATAGTTATGCATGTGGTCCTATAAACCATGTAGCAAGTGTTGGGTTTTTTTTATAAATAAAATTATAATCTTTGGAGTAAATTATCAAATTGATACTTCAAATATATAGGTTACATCATATTTTTCTCAAAAGATTATTTTACATCAATTAATTGAAATTTTGAAAAAAAATAATGTAATATCAATTTTTCATAATTGAATTTGATATAGAAATTAGAAACTTATAATTTTATAATATAAAATAAACTTTCAAAAGAAATTTAATATAACCATCATATTTTAGGGTACTATTTGGTGTTTTACTCAAATCTTTATTGAATACTATTCTAGATATGAGCACATTTATCCTATATCAAATAAATTTGAAACTTTTGAAGAAGACTTACAAAATAAGGTCGAAAAATAAAAAGGTAGAAGCATGAAAAATTGCCTAAGGTCTAGTAGAGAAGGAGAATGCCTATCTAAAAAGTTCAAAAAATATTTAAGGGATAATGAAATTATTTCCAAACTTAAACCTTTCAAATGACATGTAATAATGGTGTTTCTAAAAAGAAAAATTATACTCTATTAAATATGGTACAATTTAGGATGATTATAACAAGTTTATCCTAACTTTTTTTTTCTTGGTTATGCATTAGAAATGACAATTTATTTGTTGAATAAAGTGCCAAATAAACTAGTTCAAAGTAGCCTATATGAATTATGGACTAATAAGAACTTAGGTATAAAATTGTCATTTCTCACCTAACTGTGATTGGCGTGATCCCCATATACTAATTATCACAGGCCTTCTAAATCTAATGTGATATCATAACATTTTCACTAATAATAATTTTAACTTAGAGATAACTTATTTTCTAAAACTAATCATATTCACATAGTCAAAATTATATACAATAAAATTTATCTAATAAGCTATGTCCAAATATTGTTCAAACTACCTTTCTTAACTCTACATATTTAATTTTAATGGTTGCTACTAGCTAAAATAGGAATTCTATTACTGAGAGCTAAGGATGGTGCCTAATGAGCTTCTACTAGTTCATTTGTAAAATAGTTTGAAATCGAAGCAATGAGATAATGTCTTAATAAGCCAATAACTTAACTAAACAAGAGAAATTAAGTTCATTAGCATTTACATTGTTAACACATCAATGTAATCATTCATTAGGAACAAACTAAAAATCATCCAAATAGAATAATTAAATGAATAGATGAATAGATAATAAATAATTTCCCTTGTGTCTCTTAGTTCACCTTTATCCCTCAGCACCAATTCCATCCTTATTTCTCTAGAATCCCCCTTTTCCCCTACCATTAACTAGTTTTAGGATCTAAAATGATAATCTCATCATTTTATTATAATGCCCTTTCTTTATCTTATTTCCTTAACAATTCATGATTTTCATTCTAATAATCATCATAATATACATAGTCATATAACCAATATTTGCCCTTTAATATGTAAGTATTGGTTCCATAGTAATAATTTCATAGCATGCATAACAAAATTATAGAATATAAATTCTTGTGATTTAGTTTAGGCTGCCTTGTAATCAAGCATGATACTCGACTACATGGCCCTAATAAGGAGCTTATATTGGAGTACCACATTTGAATAATAGTAGCTAGAAAGCAAAAGGTCCTTAGGCATTCAAATATGGTACTCAAACACTTAAAAGCAGAGGTGAAGCCATGCTTAAGTATTCAAGTATTGTACTTGAATATAGCTTATTTTGTAGCTATATTCAAGCACTATCCTTGAATATCTTCTAGAAAATTCTAGAAATTCAATGAATTTCTAACAACATTTACACATTACACATCCAAATTCTTGTTTACCATTCCACTACAAATCAAAACAACAATACTAGTGTTCAAACTTTATTTAGCTCATACATAACCAAGAATTCCATAACAATCACTAGTTACGAGTCCATAATCATCATATTTCTAACATTCACTTAAAACAAACAAAATCATATTTTATTTGCAATAAAAGGTTCAAGTAGGTTATTTATTTATCTAATTTTTGAAGAATAAGAGGAAGAAACTAGAAGTATGGCTTAGTTGATCTTAGATGAAGTTGAAACGAGATGGAATAATAAATTTACTACCTTAATTTCAAGGAAACCATAAAGCCTAGAGTTTTATTAAGCTAATTACTTACTTGATGATGGATCAATGAGTTATTCCTTGATTTCTTTAGCAAATTTATTATTAAAATTTGATGAAAATTTAAGAGGAAGGAAAAGGAAGAATGTCAGCAAGAAAGAAAGAATGGGATTTTTAGCTAAAATGAGTAAAGTGGGGAGATATAAAAAGTAAAGCAAATTTGTCATTTTAGAACCAAGCATAGGTAAAATGAAAATCCTAAAACTAAATTTTCTTCATTCTCCCTTTTTCAAATCTAATTCCTCTAAACTTTATAATTATTTATATTCTATCTATCTTTAATATAAAATCTTATTTTCCCTAATTTAATTACTACCCTAAACCTATTTGCAACTTTCTTGATTACTGGTAAAAAAATCCTATGATAATTGATGAAATTACTATACTAACATTTTAAAATATTAAGGGTGTGATAAAACACTTAAAGATATAAGGTTGCCCACATGCGTTAAGAAATAAAGCTTGAATATATTGGAATTTAAAATAAATGAATGCTTGTTTGTTAGTTATCCAAAGGAAACTATTAAACATTACTTTCCTTATCTCAAAGAGGCAAAAAAGTGATTATGAGTTGAAATCCAACTTTCTTAGGAAAAGGTTTTAAACTAGACCATATCAAGAATAACTATTATTCTTGAAAAGCAAAACAAAAGCTAATATTTTTTATAATACAATTTCTGACATACTCAATAAGCCTATTGTAGTGACTTATAAGAGTAGTAGGATAATTCATCCACTAGTTAAACTAACTCTTTTGAATGATATTTTTATAATGATTTCAAAAGATTATGATAATAACCCATACTCTTACATTAATCCAACATGTGACATGTTAGAAAATTTTATAATTTAATTTGGTCTAGGTTATATCGTGTCGCATACCATGATTTAATGAATAACATCAAATTCCTTTTTGGAAAAATTTGGTAAAATATAATTGTCAATACCTTTAATGCATCTTCTAATAAATCCCTAGTTTAATACTTTAATTTTCTAGAATGCACCTACAATAGTATAGAGAAAGAAAATTAGTAATAGGGATTTACTCTCTCTATCAAATCCCTACTACATATTCTCTAAAAAGAGAAATCCATTTTTGCACTCTAATAGGGAAAACTATAGCTTCATAGGGTTTCTAAAGGTAAGGGCCCTTTATTTTAATTAATCAAGCTAGGTCATAGATCCTACTTATCATAGAATTCATACCCAGTCAACTTATATTGTGCCTAAATACCATTATACTTATAACTTAATGATCACCTAATCTTACATATTAAACAATATTAATATTATTAATTTATTTATAAAATAATGTGAGATCCAAAATAAATTTTTTTTAATAATCTCTTACTTGAACCCACATTAATTTATAAATAATAACCACTTGAAAACTAATGTCAATATCCAATGTTATTATTTCAATTTTTCAACTTTAGGTTTAATTAAGATCATAAGCATTCAACAACGACACTAAATATTATATCTAAAGGAATATTAAAATCAAACATATTAAATGCCTATATCTTGTTAACCAAAATGATTAAATATTCCATAAGGATATTAACTTAAACACAAATGTGCATAATAAGACTTATATAATTTCAACATGACTAAATGTAAATTCTTACACGATAGTTTTAACTTTTGCTAAGATATCTAATGAGCATTAATACTTTCAATACAGTAATAAGATAAGGTCTAAATATTTCTAATTATATGTCAAAACCTAGAATGCACACAAAAGTTATCAAATAATACTAATATCTCATTATGAGTATTTCATTTAAATATATTTCAAGATTATAATGAGTCGTATCATTAAAAACTCCTACTAACCTAATATACCAAAAAGGCTTCAATCCATATTATTTACATGATCATGATTTGTACCAACTCCTAAGCCTTTGGTAAGTGGATCCATAAGCATATAATCTGTGAAAAAACAAGTAACATACTTGTATATCTTCCCTCTCTCTCTCATAAACTAGCACTTTGAACCTAAGTCCTTTAGATGGGCAAAATCTTTATTGCTTAACAAGAAGACCATGGTAGTAATATCATTGTGATAAAAACATAAATGGTTAAGAACATAAATCTTTTAACCAAATAGCTTCACAAAAGCGCTTAGATTATGAATCATGCCTTGCCCCTACAATAGAGGTTGTAACAAATAACTACTTAACATTTTCCATAACGTGACTCTTAACATATGTCCAGATATTGATCTAAGATTACCTAGACAATTAACCAAAAGAGTATGAATAGCTTGCACCTATAAGATCTCGCAATCTCCCATAAGTTAATGTGTAATCATTTGTATCACCTAGGTATTGCACTAATAGTAAACCGGTATCAATGACCTAAACACATATTAGACTACATATAACTAATGCATATAAGACATTCCTTTTCACCTAGAAAGACATTTAGCTTAATAAAACTTTATTTTTTTTGTATTAATGAATAAATACAAGAGAATATCGACTTGGTGATCCCTTTTTGGCACAATTATTGAGATAAGATAAACTACTCTAGGACTTTTCACACAAAAATCTCAATATCTATTTATCTATATAAGGAGACACTCCTAAGCTTTTCATTACAATTGCTCTGTTTTAGTTGACATATCCACATTATCATCAACTAGGAAAATATCATTGTTGCACAAAACTATAATTATAAAATATTCATACTCATCATCATAAATTAATCTATGTTACTTTCCTTAAATTCAAGAAAAATTAATATCTTATCAAAAATTAATATACAACTATTTAGATAGACCTTTTTATTTTCCTTACAAGATGTTCTCATCCTCCTCTCAAAAACTATTCGGTTATTTCTTATTGTTTTTAGCATACCACTATCTAGAAAGGCTATTCTAATATTAAACAAAATGGTTCTCATGAAAAGGAGCTACTTTTTATCAATGATTTGAAGCATATTTTAAGATGTCACAATACAAGAAATCTTTTACAATCTACACTTTTCTTTTGTTTGTAGTCCTTTAACTATTAGCTTAATCTTGAACCTATAGTTTTATTTAAGCATCCCTTTCATACTTAAAATTACATTTGTTTCTAAATAGCTTGTTGTTCATGAGTAGTTCAATTTGTTCCTAAATTTAATTGCTATAATCCATTTTGAAGGATCAAATTAAACTTCATGGGACATCCTTAAGATGTTTTCATGATACTTTAGCTTTACTTGTTGCACTAGATCAAACTATAGGATGATGAAAGTAGATTTATCAGTTTATGCTTCTAGTAGAGCCATTATACCTTGTTTATGAGTCCTACCTTTTATGGCATCTTATAACTCCTACCATTTAAGAAAATCTTATAAATGGATATTAGTTAAAGGCCTAAAAATGGTTTTAGGATTAAGTTTCAAATAAATTTTCCAAAATGCCACTTATAACTCATCAAATCATGTATCCAAAACAAACACACAAAAATATGACAATTAGAAAAATGAGTTCTCTTAGTGAAAAATACGAACATATTGTTTTTGGTATAAAATAAATCATAAATACGAATAACCATATCTAACTCTAATGCGCTTTCTTGAGTTTCTTAAGCTTAAAGTGATTGCCCTTCTTTTGTCCCTATCATGTGAAAATCTCCTATGACTATTCTTGAAATACTCTTTTGTTCTGAAGTCAAACCATAAGAAACAACGTTAACTATCTGGACTTTTTTCCTTTTTCATGTCTTTCTCCACTTAATTAATAATGGATATCGATCCATTGACTATTTACTCGCACTTTTAAGCATCATGTAAGACCCTTAAAACATTAAAATTTGAAGAAGACAACTCCAGTGTAGGCTAGATTAGAAACTATTTGCTAAATCGACTGTGATGCTTACAAGCTTATAATACTTAATAAATTTCAAAATGTTCTCTCACACTCTACTAACCTTATCATAGGTTGTTTTCACGAGTAATGAGAGATAGTGGTCTTTTCCTGCTTTATTTAATTTCACAAATTTTTCTTGCAATGAAATCAAAAAAATCAAAGCATTCATAAACTCAATGATGCTTCATTTAATGGTTTGGTTTATAGTGTACTTAATAACTATCAGACTAACTCAGCTTGAATACGTCCATTTTGTATATTCCTCCTTTCACTCCACACTCAAGTTCACATTAATAGTGGATTCTACTTTTAAGATTGCACATCCATGTTTGCGATTACCAAATACTATTTTAGGGACTCAGCCTATTCATCATAAGTGGTCCTTTCTAGCTTATTTATAGAATTTTATTATATAGGTATAAAGACTTAGGAAAACATATCAACCATTTGATACATGTACATACTTTAATCATGCTAATATTTTTCCTTACATAGTAAATTATATAACCATATTCAATATTATTTTATAAGATCTAATATTGAAGGGTATTTAAGACCTTACAATATAATACAAAAATTAAATATTATACTTCTAAAATCAAACACTAAAGGTTTTTAAAAATTCTAGAATTATAATGCTTAAGTCTATGCTTATATAATATCCAATGAATTATATTAATAATATAATACCAAAGGAAATTTAATATTACTAATACAATCTCCACCTTAAACATTTAAAAATAAGTTTCCTTCTTAAATTTTTAAGCCAACTTTCATGTAACTAGTCCCATGAAAGGTGGGTACATTGTTACATAAAATCTTATGGAATAATATAAGCAACTAATAATTCCTATATAATACAATAATATTCAATAAAATTGTTACATCATTCAAATGGTGTCTAATAATTACTATAAAATTTTAAAAGGTAGCTTAAATAATAGGAATCACTTAGAAGCATTTTTTGCTCAAAATAATCTTAATTGTATACTTAAATCAAATGGGCAAAATTTTAATATAAATATTTTTAATTCTAAATTTTTTTTGAAAAATACCAATAAAATAGTGTTCAAAAAGTAAAATACAATGATATGTTCATTGCCTCGAAAAAACCACTTAGAAAGTGGTGCTTAGACAATACATGTTGTCAATCTGCATAAGCCACATGTGAACATTATTGTTCATCATCTTCATCAACAAACTAGACCTTGCAAATGGTTGTTTGACCCAATTTCAACCCAGACCTAAATCTCACCATTTTTTGTAATTTTTTAAAGCAATTTTGCATTCAACATGTCACAAGTCTTATGTTCTAATCATTACAATTTGATATCTATCCAAAAATGCATCAAATTTTAATTTGAAATCTTATATAAAAAATTAACAAAACTAGGCCAACAATGCCACAATATCAAGGTCAATATTCTTCATATTTTGAGCTTCAAATAAATTTATACACTCTGAAAAACATGTTTTAAATTGACCCACACAGTTTTATCTATGATTTCAAAGAAAACTAACTCAAAATTTATTAGCCAATGTCACTGCACCTTTCTAATGTTTTTGGAAATTTTTTTTAATAAAATGTTTTTTTCAATATAAATATAAACTCCAAATTTTGTATTTTCATAAGCATGAACACTAAGCATTCTAACTACTCATGTGTAATTCAAAGTTATAATAAATTTAAGGCAACATAAATAAACCTCATGTAACAAGGAACACATGTATATGGAACCTAAACTTATCCCCAAAAAATACAACATTATTTATGTATACTCACAACAATAAGGAACACAATCAAAGCCAGTTCATACCTAAAAACTCATGCAACTATTAATGCAAATATACATATAGCAATAAAATGTTAATGAATAAAAAAAGTGCCCATTATGCACTAATATGCTCAAATAGAAGCTTACTAGGAAAAATGCATCAACAGGCTATTCCTTCACCCTATTTCTCATTACATTGAATTGGTACATAAAATGAAAATGAAATCTTTTAAATAGATAGTCATGTGCTCGAGAACAAGCAACATAACAATTCTCCAAATTTTGTATTTTGTAGTATGTACAATATATTTATGTGTTATGGGAAAACATATCTCACATAAACATGAAATAATAAGCTTTATACATTAATCGTAGAAGGCATAATTTTGAACAAAGATGATAAAGCAACTATGTGCTAATATGCTAAAAGAATACTAATATCATGACTCTTAAGCATGCAATAAAACATTCATTTATGTTTATTGCTAATTTGCACTTCATAATGTATAAAAAATTCATTATGGCAGAAGTACATATTTACTCATGGAAAAGAAATACCATGAAAGAAATAACTATCTAGAATTCACCAATAATATACATACTAAAAATTCATTCAAAATGCAAAACATTTATGCATAAAGAGATTTGAACATGTATTTTATGTAATTTGCAGGCAGCACCCATTTTTTTAGTTAAACTTGAATATGAAATTTTGAATGTTCACTGAGGAATAATGAATCATCTAAATTTATTTAAGAGCTAAAATATTGCAATGCATCAAAAAGCAAACATATGCTGCAAAATTGATACATATGTTGTAATATATGAATCATACTCACAAATGCCCTCAAAATTTATAATTGATATCTACCCAAAATTACTCCCATTAAATTAGTAATGATACATGATGCAACTAAACCCTAATACTACTATTAGAAAAAATTATAATTTAATTTGTCGTAGGTCATAATAGGTACCATAGCATGATTTAATGAGTAACATCAAATTCCTTTTTTGAAAAATTGGATAGAAAAGAAGTATAAATACCTTTAATGCATCTTTTGATGAATCTCTAATTTAAGACTTTAATTTTCTAAAATACACCTACAATAAAATAGAGAAAGAAAATTAGTGATAAGGATTCACTCTTTCTATTAAAACTTTATTGCACATTCTTTAAAAAGAGAAATCTTTTTTTGTACTATAATGAAGAAGATTACAACTTCGTGGGGTTTTTAGGAGCAAAAGGCTTTTATTTTAATTAATTAGGCTAGGTTTAGGGTCGTATTCATTAGAGGATCTATACCCAATTAACTTACATTAAGCCAAAATGCCATTATACCTATGACTTAATAGTCACTTAAATTTGGGCATTAAACAATATTAACATTAATAATTTATTTATAAATTAATATGAGGCCCAAAATAATAAAATTTCTAATATAAAATTGATAAGATAATGAATAATTGCTATCAAACTATGGCAATTTATGTTTAGGTTCATGTCATCTCAAAAATTGTAACATCCTAAGTAAGTTCAACCAAAACTCAATTTGAATAATAATTATGTCATATTGGGTTAACTCATTTATTAAACATGTTAAGATGGGTCAACCCATTTAATTTGTTTAATAGTTTTAATTAATAAAATTAATATAATAAAATTACTTATTAAATTTAATTACTTATTATTTTAAACAATAAATATTTTTAATCATTAATAAAATAATTTTTTAAAATTTTATTGCCATTTTATTAGAACATAAATTTTATATTTTTATTATATATAACTATTTATAATTTTATTAATTATTTTTCAAATAATATATTTAAGATTTTAATATAAATTCTTAAATGGGTTGGTATGTCAACCCATTTAACCCTAACTTATCAATTTATTATTCATGTTAAATGGATCAATCTATTTACAACTTGAACTTGTATAAGCTTAACTCGAACCTGTGTAAGGGCTTCAAGTTAGTGTTAGGTTATCATATCATATTAAAACTTAACACCTTATATGAGACCTAAAATAAATTATAAGCATAGTAATAATGTTAAGACTCTTATAGGCGACCCTAATCTAATTCAAACAAATAAAATTGGTCGTATATGAGTTTACAAAGAGAAAAATGATCTAGATGGGAATATTGAAGTGTATAAAGCTCGATTAGTTACAAAGATACTACAAAGCAAGGAATTTACTATGAAAGAACTTTCCCACCAATTGCAATACTCAAGTCTACTAAAATTTCATTAGTTTTAGCTACATACCATAATTATGAAGTACAATAACTAAATATATAATGATAATAACTTAAGTGTTTGACTGGCCTATACCATTTAACATTAACCACCTGATCTAGTCAATACATGTTGTGACAACTTTGGCCCATCTCATTTCTGTTCAAATAAGTATGCTATAAAGTAATTGGTTCTAGCCTAGCTAGTCTAACCCTAGCTAACCAATACAAATGCCTAACCCCTACTCTTCTACTTGACCTTGGTGATTTAAACCACGAAAGTTTTATAATGCCTTACTAGTTTAAATGAAGTTCACACTACATTAAATCCTTTTAACTCTATAAAAAAGCTAAAGTATGTTCACTTTAATTTTTAATTGATTTCTCCTACTATTACTTTACTAAATTAAACACTAACTTAAGCATTAAAGTGTACTTGATTGACCATTTTTATTATGTGTTTTTAACATTCTTTTCTTATGTAGGCAACTTGTTTAACCAAACTCCATCATTAAGCTAACTAAACATTTTAGGAGACACCATTTGGCTTTATCTATGGCATTCTTAATTACTATACCCTATAATCTTCATTTTATAGCCTCTCACTCATTAATTATTCACTACTATGAACAATCCATCGACTCCTATATGACATTTGTAGTTAAAAAAGCCAGTTAGAGAACCATAGACATTCAACATGACATCTTGGTAAAACAAGTCTACCACTTCCATGTTGAACTTAAGGGCTTCAAGCAGGTTCAACATTAATGATAAAAAATCCTTTGCCACCATCCATTACACTGCCAATTGCACTAATGAACTTCTCATAAACAAATTTTTTCCATCTCTCGTTTTGCAACCATAAAAACACCGCTCCCTTAATTATACCTAAAGTAGTTCCTAACCTCTATGACCTTATCTTCACTTTTCATCATATCTTGAACGATCCCCTATATGTTGCATTATAGTAAGAAATAACCTAGTCTAATAACAACTACCATTGCAAATGTTAATCATGGCCACTTATGCAACCTTAATGCCTCTATAATAGGACATCGATAAGTTACCTAATAAACATCGCTAGAATTACTTAGTAAAGAGTATAAAACTCTCAACTGATCCATTAATCAAAATAACTTACAAACCTATAGATCCTAGCTACCACTAACTTCTTAGAATGACAATTACTTTTTTATCCATGATGTAATGGTTGTACCTTTTCTAACCCACTTTAAACTGCCTAATTGCATTGATATTTATAACAACTCCTCTAACCCCTGCAAACTTTTTAGATCATTTTAATCTTTCATGTTTCTTTTAGTTGCCCTCGACAACATCATGTGTCGAGCTTTCTCCATAACCTTTAGGAAGGATAGATTGCATTAGTTCACCTCTCTTTCCATGTAATCTATTGCTTATTTTAAACAATTAGCTAAAGCCTTTACAACATACTTTGCCACAAGCTAACCAACTAGGAAAACTTAATTGCCATTGTTAACTTCTAATAAAGGCAATAAGAGACACATTAAAAGAATATTTAACCTAATTCAACATTTTATCCTTAAAAATTAAAAACTTGAATGAAAGAGTGACATTCTATTAAATTACGATAAAATTATGCCCCAACCATTTTTCCCTATCCTTGATAAAGAAACCTACACTAACCCTTTTAACCTCTTGTCTTATTTAGAAAAGTTCATCAATATAGAAGCAATTGAACTCGCTCAAAGATAATTAGAGCAAAGGTAAGCTAACTCATCATTTAAAAAGAGTAAACATAGAGATAGAGATCAATCCTCTCTTTGCAGTCGCTTTGATAATTACAAGCTATTTAACAAACCTATAAACAAGATTATCCATGAGTCTACATAGTTAAATTAATGATGTTTCCTCTGCCTAAGCAACAAAAGTTTCCCTAGCCAATTGGTCAAAGTATTACAAATTCCATGAGCACTATAGATATAACACAGATAATTATGTCACTCTAAAGAATGAGAATAAAACTTAATCTTAAGATGTCATCTCTCCAAATATAAGAAATATTAATTGAATAGCTGAGATAAAGATGAAAAATGGAACATAACTAATCACCTAAACACACAATATTGAATAAATAAATTAAAAGATAAATTAAAGTTGTAAGCCCTATTGAGACCATTGTAAGAGGTTTCACTAGGGTGAAACCTCGATAATACAATAAAAAAACACTTGAAGGAAATATTGATGGTCAATAACAATTATAGAAAAGTAAAGTACAAGTTAATCACCTTAACTAAAAAAGATTTTGACAATATTGATAGAGAACACTATAATCTCACGATTATCATAGCTATAGTGCATAACTATATCATTAAGTGAATTTTTATTGACTTGGGAAGTTTCACTAATATACTATACATCTAAATGATAGAATCTATAGGTATAATAAGGAGTATGTGTAATCCATATAATGGTGTCCTAATTAATTTTACAATAAGTTAATTATAAATATAGAAGCATAGTAGTATTGAAAGTTATGCTCATCTTAGACCTAAACACCAAAACCATTAATATGAACCATTTTATAGTAATAGCCTCTAATGATGCTTATTATCCTATCCTTAAGTAACCATCTTTGAATCAAGTAAGAGCCATTATGTCAATCCTCTATTTAACCATATTAAAGGTAACCAATAAATGGCTAGATAGGACTAAATTAAAAATGCTAAAAGTGAGGCCTAACAAAATAAAACCAAATATACTTAACTAATTGGAAGAATGTTAATGGCAATGACAGTAATAAGTAGCTAAAGCTTGGATTTGAATTACGAAAGGTAAAACTTTTAGAAAAGCATATCAAACAAATAGTCAAAATTGGAACCAACCTAGCTAATCAAGACAAGTGTAAGCTACTTGATCTCTTGAGGCATAATAACAATGTTGCTTTTATCTAATCCTTAATCAATATGCCAAGAATTGACATAGAGGTAGCTTGATATAACCTATCAATTGAACTATCTTTTAAACCTAATTAATAAAGAAAAAAAGAAACATAAGAGCAAAGAAAAAGACTGTATTAAAAGAAGAAGTGAAGAAGCTGTTACACACATGATTTATTAGAGAAGTCCCTTATACTACATGGTTGGCAAATGTAGTCCTAGTAAAGAAGGTGAATGGAAATTAAAGAATATGTGTGGATCACACAAACCTAAATAAAGCATGACCTAATGTCATGACTTGTCTTGATTGCAACTTACGTGGATCCTGTTACCGGTTTCCACAAGCCTTTACAATTTTCACTCTTTTTATTTAATAAGAGTTTCCAAATTTCAAGGGACTTGAAATTTTAATTTTTAAAATTTTTGTAGAAAAATGGGCAAAGTCTCCCCTATTTTTAGACACTTTTCGAAGGCTACACACCATATAATACAAAACCTATTTTAATCCAGATACAACAGATTCATGTACATACATACAAAATATCACAATTTTAATTTTATACTTATATAACAATCTAACACATCATATAAATTAAAAAATCCCTTTTTGAATGCCAATTGCATTCCTAACTATCAAATCTCTAGTAAGGCGATCTTGTTTCTCCATAGATACAACAAGCTTAATTATGCTTACCGAAACCCGAAAACACTAAAGATACAATAGAATGAGTTACAAGAACTCAATGAATATATATCCACCAATATCCTATAGGAAATCTATTTATAATTAACTTCCACAAATTAACTATGTACTAACTTAAAACATTAACAAGCCTATATTTCCTGAAATTCTTGAAACATATGAAGTTGTGCCTATAATAGGAATTCTCCCACATATAACTCTATATCAATATCACATACTACCACCCAGGGTACATCACAATCATAAATAGTTGTTCAAGCTAAACACAGATAATTCATTTCATTTACATTAAGCCATTGCAATAATGTCAAATAAGGATATCTAATCGCAAATAGTTTCTACCATCACATCTTATCACACATCTAGTTATGGTAAGCGCACATGTAGTTATTTTTTAATTTATAGGCCAATTTTGTATTTTCTCAATTGTTTGCTAAGAATTTTCCATCTGACTCTCATATCAATTTAATATCCTTCATAATTATTTACTAGGAATCCTCTGTCCAACTTTCACACTATTCATTTATTGGGATCGGGAGCCATACGAGCGTAGTAGAATAAACCAATCCCAGCTAACGCATCCAAGCAAAACGTTAAATTAGAATGTAAGATTCAGGTTATACCTTTATATGATTCCAGATTTTGTTCATTGATCACCTCTTCGACTTCTTTTCGGTCAAAGACTCCGAGGTATCCATATGAACCAGTAGATCACCAATGAACGTCCTCACGATCATTGGTTGGAATTTGTCTCCTTCGCCTCGTAGTGCTAGCTACATCTCTTCAAGGATTATGGTCAAGGAGAGGTGCTAGGGTTTTCCTATGCTATATGGGATGTGTGAATAATGAATCAACCTTATTATTACCCAACAAGCCTATTTAAATAGAAGCATAAAAAATCCTAACTAATTTGAGCTTTGGTCCATATATAATTATAGGCTTATTATTGGGCTTTATAATTGTAACATAGAATTCCCAAGTATTAGGCCCAAATAATTTGGTCCATTAATTTCAAATCCACTAGGCTTTAAGTGTGTGATCCTTCAAGCTCTCATTACATTGGCAATAATCATTAATCATATTAATGATCATAAATAATAAGCGGTGTCTAGCAACACATCATTGTTACCCAAGTGATGAGAAAGTTGGCGATTCGACTGAACCTTTATATGTGATCATCATCTATATCTTTTTGTCCTAAACATCTAGATTGAGCACGAGACATGGACCGTGTCATTCCCGTATAGTCCAATCTCAAGGTTTCTTGATCCCAAAGTAAGCTGACTGAAGCAAATGTAATTAACATCCCATGTCAATTTATTTGAGCATGGCCATGCATTTTTTTTAACTTTACTTAATCAAGGAGCCCACAGATGTTACTCCTGTTATATAGGAAGAACAAGTTCCATCTTGATCACACAAACCCCTCCGTTTGATATATGACATATCCAATAACTACCCTTGTATTCACTCAAGCATGAGTGATAGAATAGTATCAAAATATGAAACTCACATGTAGGTAACCTTGGTGATCTCAGGTCAAAGGACCATAATAATAATAATCACTAAGAATCACTCATGACACTCATATAACAATCCATGTAGTGTTCTTAGGATGGGTTGGTCCAGTATATAAGTTCTTTACCTTGTACTCATGTATAAGCTTAATATCTCATATAAGTCATTATACATGCTAGTCTTAACATATCAAAGCAACCTAATCCACAATGATATATGACTAGGGAAATTTAAGAATATAATTGTTCTAAGGTTATTATCATAATTAAATATATTACGCAGATAATATATATAAATATAATAATTAAAATTGCCATTAAAAATAACATGATTCAAAATTACAATCATCAATGTGATTGGTTTTAGGGCATATACACTAACAATCTCCCACTTGCACTACAGCCAATCATCCATGTATCTAATACCTATGGATCTCATATGACTATCATACTTTTGCTGCGTCAGGACTTTTGTCAGTGGATCGGTGACATTTTCATTGGTTGATATTCTGCATATCCTAACATCATTTCTGTTAACAATATCTCTTATGAGATGATAGCGCTGGAGTAAATGTTTAGATTTTTGGTGAGATCTAGGTTCCTTGGCTTGCGCAATGGCTCCATTATTGTCACAATAGAGCTCTACTGGGTCAGCAATGCTAAGAACAACTCCAAGTTCAATAATGAACTTCTTAATCCAAACAGCCTCCTTTGCGGCATCTGATGTTGTAATGTATTCAACTTCTGTTGTAGAATCAGCCACTGTCCCTTGCTTTGAACTCTTCCAGATCACAACGCCACCATTAAGGCAAAATACATAACCTGATTGCAACCTAAAATCATCTTTGTCAGTTTGAAAGCTAGCATCAATGTAACCACTTACAATGAGCTCTTCCTCACCTCTATAAATCAAGAACATGTCTTTAGTTCTTCTTAAGTACTTAAGAATATTCTTGATAGCTATCTAGTGACTTTCACTAAAATCTGATTGGTATCTGCTCGTCATGCTTAAAGCATACGAGACATCAAGATGAGTACATAACATGGCATACATGATAGACCCAATCGTAGATGCATAAGGGATCTTACTCATGTGCTGTCTCTCATACTCTGTGGAAGGACATTGAGTTCTTGAGAGACTTTTGCCATGTGACATCAACAAGAATCCTCTTTTAGAATCTTGCATGCTAAACCTTTTTAGCACCTTATTGATGTATGTACTCTAACTTAGGCCAAGCAATTTTCTCGATCTATCTCTATAGATCTTGACACCTAATACATAGGAGGCCTCACCTAAATCTTTCATAGAAAAATAATTTCCTAACTAAGTTTTTACAGATTGTAGTGTAGGAATATCATTTCCAATGAGTAATATGTCATCTACATATATCACCAGAAAGACTATTATGCTCCCACTAACCTTCTTGTGCACATAGGGTTCATTTTCATTCTTGATGAAACTAAACTCTTTGATCGCATCATCGAAATGAAGATTCCAACTTCGAGAAGCTTGCTTCAACCCATAAATGGATTGTTGCAATTTGCAAACCTTTCCAGCATTTTCAGGATTTACAAAACCTTCAAGTTGTGTCTTGTACACATCCTCAAGAAGATTTCCATTAAGGAAAGTAGTTTTGACATCCATTTGCTAGATTTCATAATCATAATATGCTGCTATAGCTAGAAGAATCCTAATGGATTTAAGCATGACAACTGGAGAAAAAGTCTCATCATAGTCAATACCATGGATTTGTTTGAAACCTTTTGCAACCGATCGTCCTTTAAAGGTACACACATTACCATCTATGTCGATTTTCTTTTTGAAAACCCATTTACACCCAATGGGTTTTACCCCTTCAGGTGGATCAACCAAAGTCCAAACTTAGTTTGAATACATGGAGTCCATCTCTGATTTCATAGCTTCTAGCCATTTCTTAGAATCTGGGCCTATTGTAGCCTCTTGGTAGGTTGTGGGCTCATCTTGGTCCATGAGCAACACATCACCGTGATGAGTCACAAGAAATCCATATCTCTCGGGCTCACGATGTATCCTACTAAATCTACGTGGGTTCTGGTTACATGAGTAGGTTCTTCCATAACTGGTTATGGAACCGGCTCAAGTTCCATCTCAAGTTCAATATTTTCTTGTTAATCTTGAATTCCTTCAAGTTCTATTCTTCTCCCACTGATTCTTCTAGAGATAAATTCTCTCTCTAGAAGAATACTAGTTCGAGCAATAAACACCTTTTGTTCAGTTGGATTATAGAAATAATATCCTTTTGTTTCCTTAGGATATCCAACGAAAAAATATTTATCAGATTTGGGTTCAAGTTTATCAGAAGCCTGACGTCTTACGTAAGCTTCGCAGCCCCAAATCTTCATAAAAGATAAATTAGGACGTTTCCCAATCCATATCTCATATGGTGTCTTTTGAACTAATTTTGACGGAACATGGTTTAATGTGAAAGCTGCAGTCTCTAGAACATGTCCCCAGAAGGAATTTGGAAGGTCAGCCTGACTCATCATTGACCGAACCATGTCTAACAAAGTTTGATTCTTCCTTTCAGAAACACCATTCCATTGAGGTGTTCCTGGTGGAGTGAGTTATGATATAATGCCACACTCCTTTAGATGATTAAGGAACTCTCGGTCTAAGTATTCACTACCTCGATCTGATCGAAGTGCTTTAATACTTTTACTAAGTTAATTTTGTACTTCATTTTTGAACTCTTTGAACTTTTCAAAAGATTCAGACTTGTGTTTCATAAGAAACACATAACCATATCTACTGAAATCATCAATAAAAGTAATGAAGTACTGATAACCTCCTCTAGCTTATGTGTTTAAAGGTCCATATACATTACTATGTATAAAGCCCAATAAATCACTAGCCCTTTCACCTTTCCCAGTAAAAGGGGCTTTAGTCATCTTACCTAATAAACATGACTCACATACCTCATATGATTGAAAATCAAATGAGTCCAAAAATCCATCCTTATAGAGTTTGGAGATGAGTGTCTCATTTATATGGCTTAAATGACAATGCCAAAGATAGGTTAGATTTAAATCATTAGTTTTGACCTTCTTCATATTTATGTTATAGATTGAATTTTCAAGGTCCAGAACATAAAGACTATTCATTAATCGTGCACTGCCATAAAACATTTCATTTAAATAAATAGAGCAACATTTGTCCTTTATTATAAATGAAAAACCTTTCTTGTCTAAACAAGAAATAGAAATCAAATTTCTACTAACAGTAGGCACAAAGTAACAATTGTCCAATTCTAAAACTAATCCACTAGGTAAAGATAAATAATAAGTTCCTATAGCTAATGCAGCAACTTTTGCTCCATTTCCAACGCGTAGGTCCATTTCACCTTTAGCTAACGATCTACTTTCTTTAAAATCCTGCATATTTACACAAATGTGAGTACCACATCCAGTATCTAATACACAAGATGTAGAAATAGATAAATTAATCTCTATAACATAAATACTTGAGTTAGAAGTCCCACTTCCCTTTTGCTTCTTAAGCTCTTCCAAGTAAATCTTGCAATTTTGCTTCTAATGTCCTGGTTCTTTGCAATGGAAGCATTGCCCTCCCTTGGCCACGCCACCTTTGGGCTTCAGTGCAGAGGAACTTGACTTGGACTTTCCATCAGTCTTGTCCTTTTTCTTTTTATTCTTGGCCTTAAATTTGCCCTTTCCTTTGCCCTTTTGAACCATCATAATGGAATTGGGCTTGGACTTTTTCAAGTTCTGCTCAGCAGTTCTTAACATGTTAAGCAGTTCAAGCAAAGTGTTATTAATTTCGTTCATGTTGTAATTCATGATGAATTGACTATAGCTCTCGGGCAACGATTACAGAACTATATCAGTGGTCAATTTTTGCTGCAAAAGAAAATCCAATCTTTCAAGGCTATTGATGTACCCAATCATTTTAAGCACATGTGTAGCAACGGGTGTTCCTTCAACCATCTTACACTAAAATAATGCTTTAGATACATTATATCTCTCATGTCTTGCTTGTTCTTGGTAGAGCTGCTTAAGGTGATCAATCATATTGAATGCCTCCATGTTCTCATGTTGCTTCTGAAGCTCAGAATTCATGTAGCAAGCATGAGACAACTAACATCCAGAGCATCTTCTAGATGCTTCTTATAAGCATCCTTTTCTGCTCAAGGAGCATTAGCAGCAGGCTCATCTAGAGTAGGTTGCTCTAGGACATACTGTTTTTTCTCATGCTTGAGGACAATCCTCAAGTTTCGATACCAATCGAGAAAATTCATCCCATTCAGTTTATCCTTCTCAAGGATAGATCGCAGTGATAAGTTTGATACATTTGATGCCATGGTTATCTACAATAAAAAAATATGTAGAATGAGAATCATGTATTTTTTTATTTAATAAGGTCTTTTATTAAATAATACTCCCACTATTTTTCTCAAAATAATAGCCTTCACTATTATTTCAGAAAGCCTTATCGTCAAGGTTTTCTAGTGGGCCAAGATCCATATTTTATCAAATCTTGAGTTAGCTTTGGCTAATCGCCCAAGATATGGCTGTTTAGGTAGACAACTCCTTTGTCAATTACATCTTATGTAACTCTTGGATAATTGGGTGAATAACACTTATTCAAATTCATCTCATGAATTTATAACCAACTCTATGCCTCTAAGCCCCAATCCTATTGGTATAGCCCAGTTAAGTCAAGACCTAATAATTAGCAATTTGGATATCACTATTATCCCATCGTATCTTACCAAGATAGAGTTTAGGTATTTTGCTTTGGTAAACCCACCTATAGTCGATCAAGATCTTGATGAGTGCTATTATTGGAAGGCATCTCTTTTTTTTGACTTAATATTTTGTTTGAGGGATTTTAATTTATTTGATCTTACCATTATGTACTTGATTTTATTAAGCATGCATCATATACATCTAGTATAGGTATCTCATACATTCATCATATGCATCTTATACATAAAACATAAATTAAACGTGACATGATTATGGCCTAACCTAAGTAATATTCTAGAACTCAAGAATATCAAATAAAACTAAGAAAGAAAAACTTCTTCCTAAGAATCTTCTTCTTTCTTCATGGTTTGATCTCCACTTCCATTATTTCCACTTCAAGTGCTCCAATAAAAATATTACATAATAATAAAGAAACCTCGAGTTACATTTGAGGGGAGTAAGATAAGAAGAGAATGTACAACTAGAAGTAATAGAGAGGCACAACACGCAGGCCGTATTTAAAAATTGCAACAAAACTAAAGGCCATAATCATGCACCATACATCAAGCAACAAAACAACATGATAAGTGAAACATATATCCAAATATATTTTCAATATCAAAATCTGAATTAATTAATTTTGAATTGATTAACTAATTACTTAATGTCGCACTATGCAGAGAATTTACGGTGGTCCCGCTAGCCGGTTAGCGGGCGAGGTCAAGGGGCAGCGCCCCTGTCAAGGGGTTAGGGGAGCGGAGCCCCTCGCCTAAAAAATTGATTACACCTGACATTCAGATTGCAATTCAATTTGTCAACAATTAACATTCCCCTTTAGTTAATCAATTCAACAATTATTGACACTCAAATCACGGGTTTACAAATCTGATTTATGATAGAATTATAATGGATAAATTTTAATCATATTAAAATAGATCCAATTAATTCACAGATTTTGTATGAAACAAATTCAACAATTAATTTCATGAAAAATCAGATTCAGCCATTAAGTGCAAGGTATATCACATATATGAAAAATATTCAAGAAGTTAATTTGATTAATTCTGATTCATGACAGAATCTATGTTTAAATCAGAAAACATTTTTCATATATTAAAACAGATTCACACAATTAATTCTTTTGATTCTGTTTAAAATAGAACCTAGAAATCAGTTTCAAATTCGAATCAAAATCCAGAATTATTGCAACAGATTTAAATTTAAAAAGAAATCCAGAAACAGATTCGAATTCAAAACAGAAACAAGAATTAATCACAAAACACATTCAATTTTAAATCAGAATTCAAGATAAGGTTCAAATTCGAAATAAAATCAGAATTAATCATATTAAGTTTGCTTGAACCAGAATGCATGAAATCAAATTTACCCTAATCCTAATTAGGAATCATTGAAGCGTGATATACAGAACAATTCATCAACATCATAATCACGCAATTAGCAAACAAAATCCTAATTTAACGTTTTACAAGTAGCTCTGATACCACTGTTGGGATCGGGAGCCATACGAGCGCAGTGGAATATATCGATCCCAGCCAATGAATCCATGCAAAATATTAAATTAGAATGTAGGATTCAGGTTACACCTTTATATGATTCCAAATTTTGTTCATTGATCACCTTTTTGACTTCCTTTCGGTCAAAGACTCCGAGGTATCCACACGAATTAGTAGATCACCAATGAACGTCCTCGCGATCACTGGTTGAAATTCGTCTCCTTAGCCTCGTAGTGCTAGCTACGTCTCTTCAAGGATTATGGTCAAGGAGAGGTGCTAGGATTTTTTCTATGCTGTATGGGATACATGAATAATGAATCAACCTTATTATTACCCAACAAGCCTATTTAAATAGGAGTATAGAAAATCCTAACTAATTTGGGCTTTGGTCTATGCATAATTATAGGCTTATTATTGGGCCTTATAATTATAACATAGAATTCTCAAGTATTAGGCCCAAACAATTTAGTCCATTAATTCCAAATCCACTAGGCTTTAAGTGTGTGACCCTTCAGGCTCTCATTACATTGGCAATAATCATTAATCATATTAATGATCATAAACAATGAGCGGTGTCTAGCAACACATCATTATTACCCAAGTGATGAGAAAGTTGGTGATTCGACTAAACCTTTATATGTGATCATCATCTATATCCTTTTATCCTAAACATCTAGATTGAGCACGAGACATGGACCGTGTTATTCCCGTATAGTCCAATCTCGAGGTTTCTTGGTTCCTAAGTAAGCTGACTGAAGCAAATGTAATTGACATCTTATGTCAATTTATTTGAGCATGGCCATGCATTTTCTCAACTTTACTTAATCAAGGGGCCCACAGATGTTACTCCTGTTATATAGGAGGGACAAATTCCATCTTGATCACACAAACCCCTCCACATGATATGTGACATATCCAATTACTACCCTTGTATTCACTCAAGCATGAGTGATAGAATAGTATCAAAATATGAAACTCACATGTAAGGAACCTTGGTGATCTCAGGTCAAATGACCATAATAATAATGATCACTAAGAATTACTCATGACACTCATATAATAATCCATGTAGTGTTCTTAGGATGGGTCAGTCCAGTATATAAGTTTTCTAACTTGTACTCATGTGTAAGCTTAATATCTCATATAAGTCACTACACATGCTAGTCTTAACATATCAAAGTAACTTAATCCACAATGATATATGACTAGGGATATTTAAGAATATAATTATTCTAAGGTTATTATCATAATTAAATATATTACGCAGATAATATATATAAATATAATAATTAGAATTGCCATTAAAAATAACATGATTCAAAATTACAATCATCAATATGATTAGTTTTAGGGCATATACACTAACATCATTATCATTCATAATTGCCACCACTAGCATAATTCTTAATCAATAAACACAGGGGAGCTCAACTCCCACTTCATAATTATTTATAACATTTCAATACAAAGTCATAGTTTCATCATAAGACTATTCCAAGCATCTAGCAACATATGCATGAGTATTTAGCAATGTTGTTATATTTTCCTTACCATTGTACTCAAACACAATATATCAATAATAAAAAATAACACTAGCATGATTTCATTGTGTACTCTGATCTAATAATGTTCCTTTAATCCATAAAACTGAATTTACACTTGATTATTAATATATTTATATGGAATTATAAAATTAATAGTAGTAATGAGAAAAACATAATTCACAATATTTAAATTATAAAGTATAGTAATGAGATATATACCCACCTAATAAACGCATCCATTTTAGGAACTTAGAGTGGTTCATATCATATTTCTCTCATTCTTTCACCTTTTTCTACTTCGAAATGCTCATGCTTTCTAGAGAATCCTAGAGTACCTGCAATCATCTTTACTATTGTCCCTATTTAGTAATTTACAATATTAAGTATGTAAATAAAAACATCCACATATATTTCTTCCTAAGATTTATTTATCTCCCTCTATAATTTTTCATACTTATTCTTTAATATTTTTAATTTTAGCTCAAGATGATTAAAAGCCACGTTTTGAAGTTTCCTTAGTCCTAGTTCAATTTGTCAAACTTATTACTATCTAATACTTTGAGAGACTCTAGTCGTTTTCCTTAAGCTAGCCACATGCCTATTTCCAATGTTTTAAAAGTTTATACTCAATAGTTAAAATATGCATGGAATAGGCTTTATAATTCAAGTATAACATAACCCAAATATAATAAAGATTTCCCCTCTAGGAAGACTTTAATCATCTTATTATAAATTTAGTTCTTAATATTTTTACTCTACTCCAAGTAATTTTTCCTTAAAGTACATTTCCACATCTTTGGGGATTTTGTTCTTAATTCAAATCTAATTTAATCAAAGTATAAAAATATAATTTTCCAAGAAGATTCCATTCTTAACTAATAATATATATAATTAGTTTGTGCTATAATTTCACGACACTACCCAAACCATGCCCATACAACACTTCTCTAGAAATCAAGTAATTAAAAACTTTTAAATATATTTATAAGGAAACTTATCCATAGTCTTTGGATAGTACATAAATTAAACATCCAAGTAGTTTAAAACTATAAATATTTATATTTAAGAATAGGTTAGATTTTAGGGGTTTTGTGAATAATCCTAAGTTAGCTTATAATATTAAAATCTATGAATAAAAAATAGCTCACCATCTTTCTAGTAAGCACTTGAAGACTTTACACCACTAGAAAAAGACAACAAATGCCACCGAGGAGGAAGGAACAGTATCTTTCTTGCTTTTGCCTAACCATGCATAATACATGATAACTCTAGCTCTGCTCAACGGCAGCTAGTAAATTGAGAAGAAAAGTGCATACTTGATGCCCTTGGAAGCTCACTAGTAACTCACCAGGATAGTCTGTGAAGCTTCCCTTATGCAGCTTTCAACTTTGTATTAGCATGTCTTATGGGTGAGGAATAGTAGCTCGTAAGCAAATAGTAGTGCGTAACAATGGTCCTCCCATACTAGTTGCAATCTGCTCAAGATGGCTTAAGGGGCTTGTTAGGAAGAGGAAGCTGGCAATGGAAAAGAAGAAGAAAACCAAACCAGGAGAGCTGAGGCAGTGGAGAAAGTTTGGGAGGGAGAGGAGTGTCAAGTTAAACAAATAAAGAGAAAGGAAGCTACAAGGTGGATTAGAGAGAGAAAGAAAATTCCAAAAAATGATAAAAAAGGATAACAGCTAGCAAATTTCAAAAAATGAAAAAGAACATGGAAACCAAGAAAAAATGGGATGTCTGAAAATAAGAAGAAAAGGAAAATATCGAAAAAAGTTTAGAGGTTTTATTTGGTGCATCATAATGCACTATAAGCCCACTCTTCTTTCTTATCTTATCCATTTATTTTATCTTAAAGAATCCTAGCTAATTATCTATTTTTGCTAAAAACCTATTTCTAATATATAAATTATGCTAATTTTACATAGTAAAAATTTCAAGTGCTCATATTGCACCTTAAAATACTTAAATAAAATCTTATTATTCTCATTGATATTAATTATTCTAGAGTGTATAGAATAGTAAAATTGGGATATTACACCTAAAGGCATTTATTGCTTTCCAAACATCACCTAGCTAATGGATAGTTCCTCAAGGTTCAAATTCCTTAGCCTTATGAATGCATTTTTAGGACATAATCCAACAAGGATGCACATAGACAATGAATAAAAGATAACCTTTATCACTATCTAAAAGGTGTGCTATTACAAAGTCAAGTCATTCAGCTTAAAAAAACTCAAGAGCATCATACTAATAGATAGTGAACAATGTATTCAAATAACAACTTAGTCGAAACATAGAGATATATATATTAATGACATCATTTAGAGATATATGTTAATAACACGATTCTAAAGTCCAAAAATAAGGAGCATCATTGGAAAGACTTAAAGGTGGTGTTCAAAGTCCTAAAAAATGCCACATGAGCCTAAATATGAAAAAATAAGCATTTAAAGCATGTGTAAGGAAGTTTCTAGGATTTACACTCATCTAATATGGAATCAAATCTAACTTAGACAAGTGCTAAGGCATAATCCAAATGAAGAGCCTCTTGAGTATTAAAGAAGTGTAAATGATGAATGAATAATTAGTGCCACTCTCTAAATTTTTTCCTAGGTTAGGTAACAGATACTCTTCTTTTTACAATTTTCTTAAACATAAAAAAAGTTTTATGTGGATTAACAAATGCTAGAAAGCCTTCATCAAGCTAAATAAATATTTAGCCATCCTACCAATATTCTTCTAACCAAAATAAGTGAGAACACTATACTTCTACCTAGCCATTTCAAATATAATTATTTATTCAGTCCTCAATCGCAAGACAAATGAAAAATAAAAGCCTATCTATTTCTCCACTAGAATCTTACATAAAATTGAAGTTAGATACTAAAAGATGGAAAAAAGTAGCATTTCATCTTCTTATAGCTGAAACAAAAAAGCTTAAACCATACTATTAGAGTAAGTAAATAGTGGCCTAAATGGATGCTCCAATAAGATAAGTCTTGCACAAACCTTGATAGGTCATTTTATAGCCTAATCAATCGAGGTTTCTAAATATTACATCATATACAAGTTGAGGAAAGCCATTAAGTCACATATGTTGGTAAATTTTATGATAGAAAGGATTAAGGATGAAGAGGATGAAGAGTTAACAAATAGGACATTGTATATTAATGGATCTTTAATTAAAAGAAAGACAATAACACCAAAATAATCCTAAAAGGAGAAAATAGAATAAATTTGGAGTATTCACTTAAGTTCAACTTTAAAACCATCAAAAAGCAAGAAAAGTTTAAAACCTTCTCATTTGCTAAATGTTAGGTTTCATAAAAAAAAAGCATAGTGAAAAATTTTAAAATTTTACTTTGAAACTTACCAAGAATCCAAATGAAACAAACATAAACTAGAGTTAGTGTTTACAACTTTATTGCATGAATCTCACATGTTATAAAAAAAACCTACATTTGCTTCTTAATAAACAATTTGATTGCCACAATTTGAATGACTAGATCATAAATGCAGAATCAATATGATCACAAATTCACAAATAAGATTGTCATGAATTACAAAATTCATCTAAGAGGGCAACATCTTTATGATATCCATATAAGTAGTCAAATGCTTCAATCTAATCTAGTAGGATCACTCTCTCTCCTAACATAATGCTAGCTACGGGGGATTTTCTAGTTTTAAATCACATTCTCATAATCAACACTTGACACTTTCTTTATCTCATAAATAATGATTATAATGTTTTCAAATCTTGGCTAAATATTTATTAAATCATATGATACATATTTTGGTCAAATATTTTCTTTTTAAAAGATTAATATCTCATCCAAATATTTCCTATTAAAAGGATTTGACTTATATCAGTCAGATATCATTATTTGCCTAATTTATTTTATCTCAGATAAAATTCCCTTTTTAATTTTCAACCAAAACTACTTTAAGAGAGGAAATAATTGGGCTTTGATTATTAACTAGCCCTAAACATAATTCTAGTTAATAATTAACCTATATCTAATGTCCCCCTAAGTATAATCTAATTATATTGTGCTATTACTTAGTGAAGCCTAATACGATTAGGCTTATCACAATTAGGAATCTAAATGTGACTAAGAATTCCTAATTACACTATAACACCAATATTTGACACATTATTTATATATAACCCTCTAGGTTCTCATTATATTGGTAATAATCCTAAAATCTTATATTTGTATCACATATTATGAGTGGCATCTAACAATACATCATTACTAACTAAGTAGTAAGAATATCAATGATTCAATATAACCTTTCTATGACTTATGTTCCATATAGTTTAGTCCCTTTTGTCTTAATATCAAATTAAACTTAAGGCATGAAATATATTAGTCTCTTCATAATTCAATCTATGTATTTCTTGATTCTTAAGTAGACTAATTAAAATAATGAATCAATATCATATGTTGATCCATTTAAACACGACCATGCATTTCATAGTCTCACTCAATCAAAAGGCCTACTGGTATATTTTCTCCTACATAGAAGAGACAAAATCTCATTTAAATTAGTCACATTGCTTTAAATGATTTATGGCATACTTAATCATTATCTTTTAAGTCAATTCTATTATAGATGACATTAGATGGTGTCAAAGTACACGACTTTTCATGTAAAGAATTGTAGTAATTTCAAGTCAAATGACTACATATATCATTATTACTATGAAAATTCTTTATAACATTCATATAATGATCCATATAGCATTCTCATGATGAATTAGTCTAACAAATTTATTCTTCAACATTTATCCAAGATTGACTTGATATCTCATATCTATAACTGTGATCATCAATCAACATACATATTAATTTTGATGTATTATTATTATTGTAGTGTATAATAATACTTGAATAGGGATATTTTAAGAATAATATAAATTATTTTAGTGATTTTACTTATGTTACATATATTTAACATTAAATACAATAATTAGAATGCCTTTATACAAAAAAAAATAATACAATCTATGTAAATATAATCACCCTATAATTGGCTATTAAAACATAAAGCATACACTAACACTGAATATATTCATATATATATATATATATATATATATATATATATATATATATATATATATATATATATATATATATATTTCCTTATATATTCTAGATCTTAGTATGTATATATGCTTGATTGAATTAATTTTTCCTTATTTCATGATTAGGTTACATATTTGGAATGATATTGAATTATATGGTTAATGTTAAGGCTGTAATACTATTTTTGGTTTTTTTTTTATCATAACTTGAGTTTTAGAGGTTCAATTAGGATCATCTTTATATACTTGAAAAGTTAAGAAAAAGCTCTATAAATGTCATGTTAAAAACAAGATCCATTTTTTACGTTTAATAGTTTGAGTTTGGTTAGGAACTTAATCTAATCTTAATTTTTAAGTCATATTTGGAGTTTTAAAGGTCAAAATAGTGTAAACCTAAAAGCATAAAAATGATTTACCCATCCTCAAAAACTTCAAATACTACTAAACTTGATCAAATATGAAGAATTCCAACACAAAGATAAAAAAGACACAAATTAATCTATACTTTTAGACATACTATAAAATGAGATATAAAGAATAAAGAGAAACAAATCTCTCACTACCTTCATGATGAACTTGTCGAGCATTATTGCTAAAGAATACTAAATATTTCTATTATAATTACCTATAAGGAAAGATCTGGATTCCAATTAACTAAAATGGTAAGGCAATGAAGGTTGAGAGAGAATATCTACAACAAAGAAGGATTAAGCATAAAGAAAATAAGGGAATCAAAAAATATATTGGATAAGTGTGTAGGATTATGTAAAATGAAAATAAGGAAATTTGGAGTCCATACAACAAAAAGAAAGGAGTTAAAATATTATTAAAAAATAAAAAATAAAATGTCACATTCCTTTATCTAAAAGCTTTTCATCGACCAACATAGCCAAAATGTCATTTTGATATATTGCATTAGTCAATATTAGATTAAAGTGATTAAAAAGCATTTCACCTATGCTAAATCAAAATCTAAAAAATTACTTAAAAAAATGAACTGCCACTGACTATGTACTAAAATAAACCATAATTAATTAATTAAATTTGGTTAAATTTGATTGGTTGGTCATGATTCAAAATGTTTTGCTCAACTTAAGGAAGATAATAAGGGAGAATTGAGGAGAAAAGAAGGGAAGAGAATGAAAGGTTAAATCAAAACTTTATCTCCTTTTATTTGGATGTCTGAAATTATACAAAATAATAGAGGATTAAACCAAAATATATAATTAACTAATATCCATTTTTACAATTTTAACCTTTTTTAAAAATTAATTTATTAATAAGTTTTTTAATAATTAAAAAATTCAAAAAATCTATAAATCATTTTGTAAAAAATTTTCTCACTCTAAAAAATTTAGAATGTTAAGTTAACATATAATAATACTATAATTCATTCATAAAAAGCTTATGAAAAAATTACCATATAAAGAAAGGATGAATGTGTATAAGTAAATCAATATGGGTCACAAATGCCAAATTTAATTATTATAAATAAGAGTAGAGATAATTATATTCTTTTATTAGAAAAAATTTCACAATTATAATATGTATTTTTTATATGATAAGTACTATTTAAAGAAATGTAAATAACATATTTTTAAATATTAATAGTTTCTATGTGTTTTATGGTAATAAATTTATAAAACAATATTCATGAAAAATATTTTATTAAATAAAATATGAAAATATTTGAGACAAATTTGGTAATGAAGACTTCTAAGCTAGCTAGGTTTTACAAAGGGAATTTTATTCAAGTAATAATAAACTATTGAGACCGTAAATGTAAATTAACAAGTTAAAATAGGGTTAAAATTATAAATTATGCATATAACCTTCCTAAATCCCAATTTAGAGAAATATAAATTATTGAAAAGTGAAAGGCTTTAGAGGAATAATTATAAACTTTCATTACCTACCTTTCCTTAAGCAAAACTCCCAAACAAGGGAAAGAATGGTGCAAATCCTTCTTTTTCATTCCCTTCCTTTCCATCCAAACAAACTATAAGATTTAACCCTAAGTAGCCTAAATGAGAGAAAATGCTAGCACATTCAAATATTGGTGGACTTGTGGTTCCAAAGGCACACCACACACTAGGTAATATTTTTATCTCCTTTCCGAGTCTTCTTATGTAAACCACTATAAGTGTTTAATTTTTTATAATCAGTTTAAAGGATTATCACTTTAACTCAATTTGATTTTGAGATCTTGCTCCTTAATTTGATTATTCTTGATTTTTAGTTTTTTCATTGATTATTGATTGTTTAGATGATTAGCTAATAGGGCCCATTGGTTAATTGTCTTTTGCAATCTAATACTATATAATTAATTATGATTAATAATCACTTGTAGAATTATTGTAATTGACTATTTTTAGTAGCAATTAAATGTCTATAATTTTTCCTTGTAAAGTTATTAATTCAATCTTAACCAAGTTTTGGATACTTAAAGCTATTATTGATTGAGTATAAACACTTATTCTAGATTGATATTAGTAATAAGTAACTAATTAGGCATTTGTTATAATTAATCAACAATAGTAACTTGCATGATTATTACTAGCTTAGGGGTATTCATAGATTAAGTAATTGTATTAAGAGTCATCTTGTTTGGAGTCTGTGATAAATTTAAGAATTAGAGCATAATATCCCTTGGTTTGGATTTTCCATATTCTATTATATTTTATTTCATTTAAATTGCAAGTTAAACCCTTTAATTTGTTTCTATTTTTACTAATTGACTTTCATTTCTTTGGGTTTAACTTGGACTTACCCTCACTACTAGCCAAAGTAGGATCAATATATCTTTTTGGTATATATGACACTCACTACCCTCATCACCTACTTGAAGCTTGAAAATAAGGTGAGTACAAGATGAATCCAAATACATAATGATTCACAATTAACTATAGCTCAGATATTAAAGGGATATGAGTTAATAAAGCCTAAACTACTTAAATGCATGGAAAAAATAGAAAATTATTAGTTAACTTTTATTATGAACTTAGTAGAATCTTCTAATTGGATAACAAAATAACTTATTTTTATGCAAAATTAACTAGTGTAAAGGCAATAATCAACAATCAAATAGTAATCTAAGGGCTAATTTGTTTATCAGTATCATCAAGGAAGAAGTAATGACTATGAAGCTTATGGATTCTTAGATTACTTTAATCCAATTATTCTTAGAAAAAAGGGAACTCTCACAAGATAGAAGCGGAGTAAAGAATGTTCAAAGATGAGCAACATATTTCTTTCTAGAAAATAGGTTTATGTACAAAAAAAGGTTTTGCCCTACCAACCTTGAAATGCTTACACCCAAAAGAAGCTAATTATATGTTAAGGGAACTATAAGAAGGTATATATGGTGATCATTTAGCAAGAACCACACTAGCACTAAAAGCTACCTAGTCAGGATACTATTGGCCATAGATAAAGAATACAATGGAAAGGTAGCAAACTACTGCAATAAAAAAATAAAAAACAAGAAACATTAAGTAGATGGAAGGATGACATTAAATGGGAAAGCCCATTCAAGGTCAAAGAAAACTTGATAATAAAGCATTTAGGCTTAAAACCATGGATGATATTCTAATCTTTCATAATTAGAGTGCAACTTATTTGAAAAGTGATCATATTAGTTTGCAATTGATTTCAATAAATATCTTATTTACTTTAAATATAATAGCATTATTAAATGCTTAAGCAAATTTTTTAGCACCTTATAAAGCCTAAACAAATCCTTTAGCACATCATAAAGTTTAAGGAAATCCCTTGGTACTTTATAAAAGCTCAAGCATATTCAATTTTTGTTTTGCAAGCTAGTATTTAATTAGTATAGTCGACTACCCTAAGCTAGATTTACTATTTTGACTATTTGACTTTGTTTACTTATAGGTTAAACCATTTGGGCCTAATATTAATCATGCATGCTTGCCTTATTGATTTTAGTACTTAATTTTGAACATATTATAATGTTCTAATTAGGCTATAGGTTAGGCCCTTTTATATATGATTGAGCCCAATTAGCTTAGTTGGTTTCTAGCTATATGAAGAGGCTTGTTCCTCTTTATTATAACTTTTGACACTTTGGTGAATCAATTAAAAATCTAACTATTTTAGGAGATGGACTTCTCTCTAGGGTTCTAGCAAGAACTTCTTAATTTATTAAAGGATTCTTCCTTCATAGAATCTAATTTCATCACTTATTGCTTTTATCAAAGTACGACATGATTCTTCTATTTGGGTTTCTAGATTTTATTATGATCCTTAGCATTTTCAAATTATTCATGTGTTCTCTATGACGAGTTTGTATTGGGTTCATATCATTATATGTGTGTGTAAGTATGTGTATTGATTGAATATGTTATGATATTATTATTATGTAAATTTTTAATTTATATATATTATCATTTTTTAAAAGATATTATTGTTATAGAATATTTGGATCTAATTATATACTTCAAATTCATTTAGAATAATTTTGTTATTTTTTATATGTAAGGATATTTTAAATAAATTAATTTTTTAAGTGTATATATTCTTGTACAAGATGATAACAAACAAAAGAAAAAATAATTTTGTAATAACATTTATCTTTCATGGTAATAGACCAAATGTAGTATAGCATAATACCTTATCCTATACAACATTATATTATACCATTCAATAGCCCTTACACTATAGAATACAATGTAATAAATGAGATCCAATTCTTACAATGCCCATTATCTGTTGTGGAGTTTGCATTAAGTTGAATTCTTTTAACCATTACTCCATGTCTACACTCCTTGTTGATTCTCACAACTAGTAAAGAAGCTTATAAAAAGGCCAAGGTGTGCTTATTTCAATCTTCAATTGATTTCACTAATTGTTACTTTGCCAAATCAAACATTAATTTAAACATCAAAGTGTACCAACAAGTCACGTCCTCCATATGCTTTTAACATTCCTTTCCTATATAGGCAACTTGTTTGATTAAACTCCATCATTAAATCAATTGGATATTTTAGGAGATATTATAAAGAAAAAATTTTAGGGTATCTTAGTGAAGATATCTATATAAAACAAGTTAAAGGATTTTGATCTAATAAAGAGGAATATATGGCATGCAAGCTTACCAAATCCATTTGTGGCTTCAAACAAGATTCAAAGAGTTAGAATATTTGTTTTTGATAAAACTATAAAAGATTTTGGTTTAGTAAGAAATTTTGATGGGATTTATATTTATAAAATGGTACAAGAGAATGGAATTGCATTTTTAGTTTTGTATATTAATGATATTTTTCTTATTTAAAATGATGTAAGAATGTTATCAATAATAAAGATTTAAGTAAGGCATCTTACATATTTTGTTTTAAGCCTTAGATAGAAGCAATATACTTTTTAGCTTGTCTCAATCTATCTATATTGATGAGATTTTGGCCAAGTTTAACATGTAAAATTCTAAGAAAGGCTATTACCTTTTAGACATGGAATCATTCTTCTTAAGAAAATATTTCCATAAATAAATGAAAAGTTAGAAAGAATGAAACATTGTTTATTTACTTCAATTATAGGTAGTTTAATGTATACAATGTTATGCACTTAGCTAGTTATTGCTTAAGTTGTGGAAGTCGTAAGTAGATTTTAGTTCAATTCAAGTGAAAAACATTGAAAAATAGTTAAAAGTATTTTAAAATACATTAGAACAACCATAAATAATTGTTTAGTTTATAGAAATAGTCTTTTATAGATCAAAGGATATGTAAATTCATATTCCTAATAAAATCCTAATGATAGAAAGTTTACATATCAATTTTTGTTCACTTTAAGCAATGGAGCTTTTAGTTGGAGGAGTCATAAGCAAGATATAATTGCAAATTCAATAATAGATTATAGTTTATGAAATTGCAAAGGAAATAGCTTAGGTTAAATTTTTTGTTGAAAGGCCTAGTGTTACTACTATGATTAACTTTTTAATCACTTTGTTTTGTTATAATAATGGAGCAATTACACAATTTAAAAAACTAAGAGCTCAGCAAAATTTAAATCATATTAAAAGAGAATATCACTTAATTAAAGAAATTGTTAAGACACAAAATATTATTATCATAAAACTACTTCTATGCATAATATGGTTAATCTATTGATAAAACCTTTGAGTTAAAAATTGTTTAAAAACCATTTAGGGGCATTTAATTAGTAAATTTTAATAGGCCAAAGAAACATAATCAAGTATCTAATTGTATTATATAGTGTTTAATTCATGTAGGATGGAATTTGTTACCTTTACTTAACCTTAATTGATTCCTCTTAAATAAAACCCTTACCTCCCATAAGGTCTCAAAATCCTTTACCACTGTAAATAAAAGATACACACTTAGATGTTTCCCTTTCTTGGTTGAATGTAACTCATCTCCTTTGTTCATCAAACTGTGATATCATTTGTTAGAAGCTATGATTAAAAAGGTAATGCTTTTACTCTTACCTTGTGTATTCTCTTTAGATTTTTATTTCAAAATCCTTTTTACCTCTCTAATCAAGCAAAAGAGAAAAACCTTATATTTACTTTTTCCTTATGCCATTAAAAGTGTAAATAATTTTATGTTTGTATAATAATGGTTATATGGAGGATAACAAATCATACTATTCAATATTTTTCATCATACTATTCATTGCTATAAAATATTTTTCATCATTAGTCATCATACTATTCATTACAATAAAGTTTCTCTTTCTTTTGGATTCTTAATTTCAGTTTCAAAATTTTTAAATTTTCAAAATTTAATTGAATGTGAATGTATGATAAGTTCAAAACTTCTCATTATATTTTTGTCACTCATTGTATGATGATAATCTCGTTTCTTATCTTTCTTGTAGTTTATACTATAATTTGTATAATATGATAAAGTCATCCACTATATGCATATACAATGTTAAGAAAGAGAGACTATTGCATTTTGTAATACATATATTCTTTTGTCATTACTGAAAAGATGTGTAAGGTTATGTGTTTATATCTTTAATGTTTGATAAAAACACTACCTTGATTATTCCTAATGTTATTGTCACTTCTCAGCATTATTATTTGCATGTCAATTACTTCCTTATCTACTTCACTTCGATACTAGGATGTATAAGGCAATGATAATTATTTAATCTAAACTCAAGTAAGACATGTAACTCATGTGTCTCTTAGATTTATACAAACACATGTGATAATAGAAATAATTTTTTTTCTTTTCATCTTTTAAAACAAGTTCTTCCATTGAAATATTCTAGACACTAGAAAAGTATATTTGTGTGAACTTTGAAGGATTTTGCACTTGTGAAATTTTATTGAGGTACTTTCCTATTTAATTAACAAATTACATTCAAAGTTTTATATGGATGGCTTTAGGAATTAAACATTATAGTTTTCTAATAGGAGTATTCAATCTTATAATATAATTTGCATGTATTTGATTAGTATATGTTCGTACAAAGCACATGAACTTTGAGCAAACATAAAAAAATGTGTAATTCATCAAATTTTAAATTTTTAGTATTCTAAATTGATTAAAAAATTGTGAAAGCTCAAATGTCATTCAAAAGCTAAAATTTAAATAAAAATAGATAAAGATGAACTATAATTTGGTCGTAAAATGATAATAGTAATGTATCAAAAAATTGAAAAGTGGAAAATATCATTCCACACATGTGAAAGCTCTAAACTAAAGGGATATGCTTGAAGGAAAAAATATATCTAACTTTGATGTGATAATAGAGCATATGTAATTAATATTATAATTATGAAAAATAAAGCTAACAACAATTTTGAAAAGGATAAAATAAAGATTAAGCATCCAATTTAATCTTTCATAAATTGAATTTGTATTAGTTAATAGATGAGACTTTAAAACAAAGTTAATTCTCTATGATAATCATGCCTTAAATATTTAAATAATAATGTATCATTAGATAACTAATTATTAAATGGATGCCTCAATTTACGTAAATCTTTTAATTTTTAAGGGCTTAATGTTAAATTTACAAAAAAATTATTTAAATTTGAAGAAAATCTCACTTATATGCCAATTGTAAGCTATTAAAATTATATCACATTAATTAACTATTTATTATATTTCATTTTCATGCAACTAATAAAAATAATGCTAATTTTTTTTTGTTTACACCAAGGTATTTGGAACATATTTTTTTATTAGGTATGAAACTATTTTTTATTTAGTGTGAGAGTAATAGATTGTAAAACCCTATTAATAAAGACATCTCATAAAATTGAACTTAAGACCTTTCATTAAACCTAAAATATCTTGTGACTTAATTTGTTTCCATTGAACTAACTAATTGTTAGTCATGCTAAATTAATCAAATCCATGATCACAGCTGTCGAATTGACCAAATTAAAATTAATGATTCTTAAGAAAGTTTATAGCAAAATGGTGCAAACTTGGTCGAACCTCTAGAGATCCTTTTTAAATAATCCTTTGTGATTACTTACTAATTATGTTTATGATGTAAAATTATATTGAAATACCTAAGAAAAACAAAATGCTAAGTACTTATGGAATTAATCAAACACAAAATGTGCAAACTTTAAACTAATGCAGAATGCAAAATGATCATGCAATGCAGAATTCAGAATTCAAAATAAATGTAGAACTAGATTGGGGTAAAGACTTTAGAGTTCAAAACAAGCAGAAAATAATAGCAAAAGATTAACAACAGAATCAACAAGCAGTAGTAGTAAAAATAAAGAATATCAATGAATAAAATAGTTGATCTAAGGAATATAAGGTCTTTTTGGAGGATTAATCATAGATCACTGTAAACTTGATTTTGTAATTAATTATTCGGCCTTCAATTATCTGAAATTCCTGCAATAATTCATGAACTCTAAGCTAGATAATCATCTAGGATTTGATTGATTAAGATTAGCAAAGTTAAACAATCACCATAACCCCTAAGCAAGATCAAAACCAATTTAAAGATATAATTCAGCCAAAATGGATTAATTCAGAATCTTAAACCATCCATTCATCCCCTTTTCTCCCATAAAGAATTATGATTAATTAACTAAAATTCACTACCAATTCTGATTTCAAATAATGAATCTCATAATTGAATCAAGATTTTATCAAATCAACATTAAAACCAACTAATTCATGCAAATTAGAGAAAATAGATGAAAAAAAAGAGAAATCAATTACAAATATCACCATATAATTAAAAATCTCATAATCCAAAAGGAAAGAAGAGCCTTAAAATTCTTTGAATCAACTCAGAGGGAATTAACCTTCCATTGAAGAGAGAAAACATAATAAAAATTAGAAAACTAGAAAACTGTCTATTCCTTCCTTTTTTTTCATTTTGATCTGTTAGTGTATATGCCTTAAAATTAATCATATTGATGATTGTAATTTTGAATCATGTTATTTTAATGGCAATTCTAATTATTATATTTATATATACTATTTGCGTAATATATTTAATTATGATAATAACCTTAGAATAATTATATTCTTAAATGTCCTTAGTCATATATCATTGTGGATTAGGTTGCTTTGATATGTTAAGACTAGCATGTGCAGTGACTTATATGAGATATTAAGCTTACACATGAGTACAAGTTAGAGAACTTGTATACTGGACCGACCCATCCTAAGAACACTACATGGATTGTTATATGAGTGTCATGAGTGATTCTTAATGATTATTATTATTATGGTCTTTTGACCTGAGATCACCAAAGTTCCCTACATATGAGTTTCATATTTTGATACTATTCTATCACTCATGCTTGAGTGAATACAAGGGTAGTTATTGGATATGTCACATATCATGTGGAGGGGTTTGTGTGATCAAGATGGAATTTGTCCCTCCTATATAACAGGAGTAACATCTGTGGGCCCCTTGATTAAGTAAAGTTGAGAAAATACATGGCCATGCTCAAATGAATTAACATGGGATGTCAATTACATTTGCTTCAGTTAGCTTACTTAGGGATCAAGAAACCTCGAGATTGGACTATACGGGAATGACACGGTCCATGTCTCGTGCTTAATCTAGATGTTTAGGACAAAAGGATATAGATGATGATCATATATAAAGGTTCAGTCGAAACACTGATTTTCTCATCACTTGGGTAATAATGATGTGTTGCTAGACACCACTCATTATTTATGATCATTAATATGATTAATGACTATTGCCAATGTAATGAGAGCCTAAAGGGTCACACACTTAGAGCCTAGTGGATTTGGAATTAATGGACTAAATTGTTTGGGCCTAATACTTGGGAATTCTATGTTATAATTATAAGGCCCAATAGTAAGCTTATAATTATATATAGACCAAAGCCCAAATTAGTTAGGGTTTTCTATGCTCTTATTTAAATAGGCTTGTTGGGTAATAATAAGGTTGATTCATTATTCACGCATCCCATACAGCATAGAAAATCCTAGCACCTCTCCTTGACCATAATCCTTGAAGAGACATAGCTAGCACTATGAGGCTAAGGAGATGAATTCCAACTAGTGATCGTGAAGACGTTCATTAGTGATCTACTGGTTCATATGGATACCTCGAAGTCTTTGATCGAAAGGAAGTCGAAAAGGTGATCAACGAACAAAATCTAGAATCATATAAAGGTATAACCTGAATCCTACATTCTAATTTAACGTTTTGCGTGGATTCGTTGGTTGGGATCGATTTATTCCGCTGTGCTCACATGGCTTCCGATCCCAACATGATCTTTTCTTTAACTATTGATAGCTTCTGAGGAATAATTAAGACTGGGCCTTAACTACAAATTTGTATCTTAGTTTCTTAAGAATCTACCTCAAAATTTTAGCCCAATTCGACAATCCTAGCTTAAGTTATGGCCAAAATACTACAGATAACCTAATCTAGTCCAAGTTGATGTAATCATCCATCAATCTGTCTTCTTTAACCTTTAAAATGACTTAATTTCTTCAAAAAGGCTTCATGAATGATGAGGTATGGATCTTAAGGAATGGTTGGACTTAGCTTTGCATCAATTAAATGCTTGGAGCTCCATATATGAATTAATCATTGCAACAGGGTCAGGTCTGGATCAGAATAGCAATATTTAGCTAACTTTGTGCTTACTTTTGACCTCCAAGTGGGCTTTCAAACAAACTAGAAAGTTGTATAAATTTTTCTTAGTTTTCCAATAGTATAAGGATCATCCAAATCTAACATTTAGAGCTCAAGTTATGATTAGAAAATTGAAATAGTGCAAAAAATTTAACATTACGCCCGAAATTCTATCAAGTTTAAATTAATGCAATTAGTCTCAAATCAATGTAGAATTGATTCAATTAAATATCTTCTCATCCGAAGAGGCTTAAATATGAGGGAAAATATTAATAAAATATTATTCATATCAAATTCCCCCATACTTGGCTTTTACACGTCCTCGGGCAAAGAGAATTTTATTCAAAACCAATTTCAAAAGATTCAAAACGTAACTACTTCCTAATGATTTCAAATTCTGAAAAACCACAGCAAGAAAACAATAAAAAAACTCTCTAGAATTATAGCACATCATGAACAAAAATATTGACAAACTTGAAAATCAATTCACAAGATAACTTCATTCAAAAAGAAAGATCAAACTTGGTAGATTCTCACACAATTTCCTCTCCACCTCTTAAGTATTTAAGGCTTGTTTTTCACTCAAATTCATTCCATGAAAATGTTCTACCATATGCTTGTTTATTATCTAATCTCCACTACTCAAACCATATACACAATCATAAATCGAAAGGACTTTATTAAAGGTTGTAATGAGGCTAGGGAGAATAGAAATAAAATCAAGGAATATGAAAGGTAAACAACCAAAGAAATCAATAGAACACTGGAATTAAAAATGTATGGGCAAATCATAAGCAATTTCAAATTCAAATCATAAGCCAAATTTAAATTCAAACACTCATTAACTTCCTTATTTTTTTTTCAATTCAAAATTTTTCTTTTTTTTTCATTTCTCATTTTTTTTACTTTTCTTCTACTTCTTTTTTTTTACTTTGATTAATTTTTTTTTCATTTTTTTCAACTAACCTTTGATGACAACTTTTTGCAATACATAAACTCACACACCCCTACACTTATTCAAGAGCCCATCTCATAAAAATTTAAATTATTTACTAATCCCTAAGGCTAGGTAAAGACATTTGTTTTTCATTTGAAAAATATGTTCATGGGTTAATTAACAAAGAAAATGTAATAAAAGCTCAAAGGGGCTTAACAAATTTAAAAATTTAAAGGTTGACTTTATGGCTCTAACTCAAAAGAAAAAAAATGCTTTAATCATATTTGTGCATGCATGTGTAAATGTAATCTTGAAAAAATTAAAAGCAAGTTCTAGCGAAGCAAAAATCATGGAAGATCATCACACAAGAAGGGTTTGAAATATCAATTAATCAACATCAAGGCTCAAAAGCTCACAAGGTATGATCTACTATCAAATTTCAATCAATCAATTCAAAATCCATCACAATGCAAATCAAAATTCAAGAGTCAAAACAATTAATTCAATCATGCTATGAAACTATCAAATTTCAATTGATTCCTACTAATATTCCCAATGATCATGCAAGGTCCGATTAATTAATTAGTCATTCCAACCTAGAATTAACTAATCTATCACACAAATCCAATATTCCAGAAGTATTGAACTGTTGAAATACAAAACAGCATAATCAAATCATAAAAAAATAGTAAATCTAGCTAGATTATATAAAAATTAATTCTATAAATCCACGAACAAGTTTAACCCTAGCTGAGCACTAGGGTTTAGTGTGAAGTCATTACACAATTAGCAGAAAACCAGAAAACAGAGAGGGAATTCAAATAAATCATGAAGCTCTACAAATTCTTTGTTTGAATCTTCAATCATTTGCTCGAATCCAATGTTAGCAATTGCCCTTAGTGACTTTGGGTCTCTCCTAGGGTTTCTACTCACGGCTCCCCTTTCTAATTTTCGGTTCTCCCCCTTTTGCTTTCTAATTTTCGCACAAAACTTATACAGGTGATGTACACGGGGTATGACACGGCCCGTGTGGTACCCCATGTTTCTCTACGAAGGTTGAGCAGCATGATACACGGGGTATGACACCCCCTATGTTTACTTGCGGAGTGTCAGGCAATATGGTACACGGGGTATGACACGGCCTATGTTCATCCCCGTGTTCTTCTGCGAGCAGCTCAGCGAAGTTTTGAAGCATTCCAGAAGGAAACACAGCGTTCCACAAGGGATTCTCATACCCCATGTTCTTTGCCAGGTGAGCAATCTTGCTTCGATTCTCCATAACTTGTACGGTTTTGACTCCAGATCCTTTTCTAATGCTCAAATGTGTCACTTCAAAACCTGAAAACAAAATATTGAGCATATAAATACCCTTTTTCAATTAATTTGCACAAGATACTAAGTAAATAAGTGATAAAACACATAAAATTTAAGTGCAACTGTGCATTTATCACCTACTCATGAAAAATGAAAACTCTACATTATTGGAAAGTAACTAAATAACTCCAAGAATTATAAACTTCTTTTTTTATTTTTTTTATTTTTTTTTTTCACATAAAGTAATAAGTAAATGCAAGAAAATGAAAAAAGACTCTCCCTCACACTTTTCATACATTGTCCTCAATGTATAGCAAAAACATGCAAGTAAATAAGATGGACAAGTAAAATAAAAGAGAAGGGAAGAGAGATTAAATCCTAAGAAACTTGGGTTACCTCCCAAGAAGCTATCCTTCTTTAATTTCTTTAGTTAGACATAAAGTTGTTCATCATTCTTTATAGATTGGGGCTGCTAGTTTGAATTCTTCCACCATTTGATCTTGATCTTGAACTCCTTCATGAAAAATTTTAAGCCTATGGCCATTCACTTTGAGCATTTAATTAGATGTCATGTCTCTCACTTCAATTGTACCATAAGGAAAAACATTAGTAATAACAAATAGTCCATCCTAACAGGAATAGAGTTTACCAAGCATCAATTTAAATCTTGAATTGTATAACAAAACTTTTTGCCCAACTTGAAATGTCTTCCTAGAAATGAGTTTGTCATGAAATGCCTTAGTCTTCTCTTTATAAATTCTTGAATTCTCATAAGCCTTAAGTCTTAATTCCTCCAATTCTTGCAACTGTATTTTTCTTTCTTCACCCACCTTCTTGAAATCCATGTTACATCTTTTGATTGCCCAAAAGGCTTTATGCTCCAACTCTACTGAAAGGTGATATGATTTTCCAAAAATAATATGGTATAGAGATATCCTAATTAGAGTCTTGTATGCTATCTGCCCAAAGAGTATCATCCAATCTAAGACTCCAATCTTTTCTATTTAGTTTAATTGTTTTCTCCAAAATTGATTTTACTTCTCTATTGGAAATTTCTGCTTGTCCATTGGTTTATGGATGATATGTAGTGGAAACTCTATGACAAACAATATATTTCTTCATCAAAGCTTCAAATGCTCCATTGCAGAAGTGGCTTCCTTGATCACTAATGATGGCATGTAAGATGTTAAACTTGCTAAAAATATATGATCTAACAAAATCCATAACCATTTTAGAATCATTAACTTTGGTGGTCTTGGCTTCCACCCATTTAAAAACATAATCAATAGCAAGCAAGATATAGACATAGCTAAACAATGAAGGAAAAAGTCTCATAAAATCAATGCCTTAAACATAAAAAATCTTATAAAAAAGTATAGGAATTTAAGGCATCTCATATCTACGAGTTAAATTTCCTACTCTTTGACATTGTTCATAATCCTTACAAAACATGTATGCATTATGGAACAAAGTAGGCTAATAAAAACCACAATTAAGCACTTTTCTTGCTATTCTTTTAGGTCCAAAATGACCTCTATAAGTATATGTATGATAGAATGCAAGAATTGAAGAAAATTGAAAATCATGCATACATCTACTAATAACTTGGTCAGCATAAAATCTCCACAAGTAAGGATCATCCCATATATAATATTTTGCCTTACTTTTTAAGTTATTAATTTGGAATTTCTTTGCATAAGTAAGCAATTCATTTGCAACCAAATAAGTGACCAAATTAGCATACCAAGGATCCTTACCTAGCAGATGGAAAAACTACTCATATGGAAAACTCTACTTGATAAGAAGGGTTATTGTATCTCTATGAATTCTACTTAAATGGTTAGCCACTAGATTTTAAGCCTCACTTCTATCTCTTATCTCCAAATCAAATTTTTGCAAAGTAGCATCCATCTAATCAACCTTGGTTTTGAGTTTGGTTTCTTCAAGAGAAACTTCAATGCTGTATGATAAAAAAAATAATCATTTTATAACCAAGTAAGTTGTCTAAAGCAAAGACAATAGCCAAAAGTTCTTTTTCTATTGTTGTGTAATTAGCTTAAGTAGCGTCTAAGGTTCTTAAAGCATAATGAATCACATAAAGTTTGCTATTAATTCTTTGTTTAAGAATAGCACTAACTGCATAGTTTGATACATCACACATCAACTCAAATGGAATATCCCAATTTGGTGGCTGAATGATAGGAGTAGAGGTAAGGGCTTTCTTCAGTTTGTCAAATATCTCCTTGTAGTTCTGGTTGAACTCAAATGGGACATCTTTTTACAGCAACTTTGAGAGTGGAAAGGCAATTTTGTTGAAATTTTGAATGAACCTACTATAGAAACATGTATGTCTAATAAAAGAATACACTTCCTACACACAAGTAGGGTAAAATAAGGATGTAATGACATCTATCTTGGCAAGATCAACTTTAATACCCTTATGATTCATTATATGTCCTAAAATAATGCCATTTTCTATTATGAAGTGACACTTTTCGTAATTTAGCATAAGATTGGACTTTATGTACCTATCCAAAACTTTAGAAAGACTATTTAAGCATGCATCAAAAGAAGAATCATAAATAATAAAGTCATCCATAAAAACCTCAAGGCAATCTGTTAGAAAATCAACAAAAATACTTACCATGCACCTTTGAAATATGCCAGGTGCATTTTACAGACCAAAAGGCATTCTTCTATATACAAAAGTGCCACAAGAACAGTAAAGGTTATCTTCTCTTGATCCTCTAGTGCAATATGAATATAAAAGTAGCTTGTGAAGCCATCCAAGAAGCAGTAATGGGACTTTCCAGCTAGTCTTTCCAACATTTGATTAATGAAAGGAAATAGGAAATGATTTTTGCTTATGGCTTGATTTAACTTCATATAGTCTATGCAAACTCTCCAACTATTTTGCACTTTTGTTGAAATTAAGTCATTTTACTGGATGTTCATTATTGTAATTCCAATTTTCTTGGGTGCCACTTGCACTGGACTCACCCATTTGCTGTAAAAAATGGTGTAAATGATTCCAGCTTTTAAAAGCTTAGTGATATCCTTTTTCACCATATTAAGAATCAGAGAGTTGTGTCTTCTTTGAGGCTGCCTAATTTGTTTAGCTTCTTTTTCTAACAAAATTTGATGCATACATGTATAAGGGCTGATTTCGAGAATATCAGCAAGTGTCCAGCTTAATGCTTGCTTGTGGGCTTTCAAAATCTACAGCAATTATTCTTTTTGGATTGGTTGTAGGTTCTTAGCTATAATGACTAGTAACTTCTCATTTTCTGCTAAAAATGCATACTTTAAATGTTAAGGAAGGGATTTAAGCTCCAAAATTAGTGGTTATATGGCAGAAGGAATGAATTTAGTGGCAACAACTTTAGTAGGGTGAAATTTTGCATAAGATGCACTTTTTGCAATTTCTGAAACAACAACATCATCTTCAGCTAAAAATTCAAAAATCTCAGCATAACTATTACTAAATCATCATCATCACCACAAGAACACGTATGGCTATCAGCATGATGCATAAATATTGAAAAATCATCAAGACTAGGCAGCATATCATTAAAAACATCTTTTGTTAGATCATCAAGGACATCTATATGGAAAATAAAATGCTCTTCCATGGGGTGCTTCATGGCATCAAATGTGTTAAATTTGACTATGATGTCTCTAACTTCCATAGAAAGAGTACCAGTATGCACATTTATTTTTGTTCTTGTAGTTTTGAGGAATGGCCTTCCTAAAATCAATTATGCAGGGCTGGTTGACTCATCTCCCATTTGCAAAATGTAAAAATCCACTAGGAAAATAAGCTCTTTAACTTGAACAAGAACATCTTCTATCACTCTAGCTGGTTAGGTAGTGCTTCTATTTGCTAGTTGTATAACAACTCTAATTAGCTTTAGTGGACTAAGATTTAGTTAGTTATAGCATGACCTAGACATCACATTAATGGAAGCTCCCAAATCTATCAAGGCATGTTCAAATTTATAATTGCTTATAGTACAAGGAATGTCAAAAGTCCTTGGATCCTTGCACTTTTTGCTAGAAATCGCGCATCATACATGCATAGCGGAATAAAATTTTTGCACGATTTCCACCAAGGATCCATGTGAATTTAGAACGCCATAGATTAGGGATTAAGGTTTATACCTTTCGGCTAAAAATCTTCTGTCCGCTACACAGAAAATCCAATCTGCTTCTGTCCATTTTCAAATCCAATATGCTCTTCAAATCACGAACCGGAATAGAAACTAAAAGATTAGATCACCAGTGCAGCGTTTAATATGGCTGCACCTTTATGGTATCTACACGAACCTGTGAATCACCAATGAATGTCCACTACACACACTGGTTGGAATTGATCTCCTTTCACCTCGTAGTGCTAGCTACGCCTCTTCAGGGGTTTTGGTCAAGGAGAGGTGCTAGGGTTTTTCTATGCCTTTTTGGGGTGCGTGAATAATGATAGTAATCCTATTATTACCCAACAAGCCTATTTAAATAGGTGCATAGAAAAACCTAACCTATTTGGGCTTTATTCCATGTACAATTATAGGCTTACTATTAGGCCCTATAATTATAACATGAATTCCTAAATATTAAACCCAAACAATTTAGTCTATTAATTCCAAATTCACTAGGCTCTAAGTATGCGACCCTACAGGCTCTCATTACGTTGGCAATAACCATTGATCATATTAATAATCATAAACAATGATTGGTGTCTAGCAACACATCATTGTTACCCAAGTAATGAGAAAGTTGGTGATTTGACTAAACCTTTACACGTGATCATCACCTATGTCCTTTTGTCCTATACATCTAGATTGAGCACGAGACATGGACCGTGTCATTCCTGTATAGCCCAATCTTAAGGTTTCTTAATTCCTAAGTAAGCTGACTGAAACAAATGTAATCGACATCTCATGTCAATTCATCTGAGCATGGCCATGCATTTTCTCAACTTTACTTAATCAAGGGGCCCATATATGTTACTCCTGTTATATAGGAGGGACAAATCCCATCTTGATCACACAAACCTCTCCGCATAATATGTGATATATCCAATATCTACCCTTGCATTCACTTAACCATTAGTGACATAGAATAGTATCAAAATATGAAACTCACATGTAGGGAACCTTAGTGATCTCAGGTTAAAGGACCATATTAATAATGATCACTAAGAACCACTCATGACACTCATATAACGATCCATATAGTGTTCTTAATATGGGTCAGTCCAGTATACAAGTTCTCTAACTTGTACTCATGTGTAAATTTAATATCCCATATAAGTCTTCACATATGCTAGTCTTAACATATCAAAGCAACCTAATCCACAATGATATATGACTAAGGACATGTAAGAATACAATTATTCTAAGGTTATTGTTATAATTGAATACATTACGCAGATAATATATATAAATATAATAATTGGAATTGCCATTAAAATAACATGATTCAAAATTACAATCACCAATATGATTGGTTTTAGGGCATATACACTAACACTTTTGAGGTAAGTTAGGCTTAAGAATGGCTGACACATTTTTGCCCATTCTGACTTGATCATTGCTTTGTAATCTCCTTTTATGAATGTACAAATCCTTTAAAAACTTAGTATATTTAGGAATTTGTTTAATAACATCCAATAGTGAAATGTTCACTTCAATCTTCCTAAAAGTCTCTAAAATGTCTTTATCTTTATCTAATTTTTCTACTCTGTGTGACTCTATATGGGAAGGGAAGAGATAGCTTGGGTTGCACTATTTAGTTTTAGAATGTAACATCAAATTCTTTAGAATCACATGTTATCTCTTTTTCCTTACCTTTTATGTTGGGGACACTGGGCTCTCCTAATTCTTTGTTACTCATTAAAGTGATGGCAAAGACATTGCCTCCTAAAGGTGGGATTGCTTAAGAGGGAAGTCTGTTGGAGCCTTGAGATTTCATCTCATTCACTGAAGAAGCAAGTTGACCAATTTGAGTTTGCAAATCTTGAATGGAGGCTTCATATCTTAGTTGACTTTAGGCTAGCTGCTTAACCATATCTTCAAGGGATGATTGGTTGAAGGATGAAGCTTACTGGTTCAAGTTCTGGTACATTGGTTTGGTAGCTTATTGGAAGGTTAGCTTACTAGTATGGAATTGCTACTTAGGTTGCTACTATATAGTTGCATTACCATATCTCAGGTTGGGATGGTCTCTTTCACTAAGGTTGTAAGTATTGGAGAAAAGGTCATTTCTGATAAGTCATTATTGGTATTGAGGTCTTCTAGGGAACACTATAATAGCATAGGCTTCTGGTTGTTTTTCTTCTTCTTGCAAGGTAGGACAGGAGTCTGTTGGATGTGTAGAAATAGAACAAATGCCACATAATCTAGTAAGAGCAAGAGCCGGGGCAGAAGCTGTCAATTACTGTTGATTTATGGCTAATTGTCTCACCAAAGAGGTGAGTTTATCTAATCTGTGTTCCACTCTTTGCTAGTCTATAGCCATTGAAGATTGTATCTCATTGACTCCTTTAGTGGAAGTGATTGCCTTGGTGCCAAATTGTTAGGAATTTATAGCCATATTGGTAATTAAATCACATGTAGCCATAGGGGTTTTATCCACCAATGCTCCACCACTGCAACATCTATTATGTTTTTATCCATAGGAAAGAGGCCTTCATAGAAGTATTGGATGAGAAATTGCTTACTAATTTGGTGGTAGGGGCAGCTAGAGCATAATTTCTTGAACCTTTCCCAGTATTCATATAAAGTTTCTTCACTAATCTGCCTTATACCATAAATGTCCTTCCTTATAGTAGTAGCTCTAGAAATAGGAAAGAATTTCTCAAGAAATAACCTTTTCATGTCATTCCAATAGTTGACAAAATTAGGTTAGAGATAGTATGTCTAGTCTTTTGTTACATCAGTCAGAGAAAAGAGGAAGGCTCTGAGCTTTATTTTATCTTCAGAAATGCCTTGTGGTTTCATAGTAGAGCAAACTACATGGAAATCCTTCAAGTGCTTATGGGGGTCTTCACCTGCAAGACTATGGAATTTAGGAAGAAGATGGATTAGTCCAGACTTTAATTCAAAGTTAGTATTTAGCTCAGGATATTAGATGCCTAAGGGTTGGTAAGTAATATCAGGGGTAGTCAACTCTTTTAATGTTCTCTCAGCACCATTAGCTATATTGATAGGATGCTAAAAAATGTCAATAGGGGGATTGGGGATTTTACTTCTAGTCCTATGAAGAAAATGAAAGATTCTATCTATCTCAGGATCAAAATTAAACAATTTATCAAGATGACACTTAGTCATGCGCTGACAGAGACATAGAAATGTAGAAACATCACAAGTATGCACATATGCAAAAACTAATCAAAACACCTTCAATTAATATATTTAAAAATTTTCAAACCATCTCTATTTAACTAATTTAACCATGAGAACCCAAAAATGCAATAAATTTTTTTAAAAAATTCAAAAAAAAAAGAAAATAATGGAATTTCACAATTTTAGGTGGTACTTCATAAGCTTAAGGCTTATAACTATTGATCAGGAGGGTTGGTTTCACCTTGACACCAAGTTTAGGGTCATTTAGAGCACAATTTTTTTTTCAAAAAATTTCTTAGAGGGTCTAGGTGATTGACCAAAAAGGCTTTAATGGTGCAACTAAGGCTAGGCGTCCAACCTAGGGGAAGTGAAGGGATGGGGAAAAGTGACCGTTTACAAAAAAAAAATGCAAGAATCTATGAGTTGTAGCTATGAGTTACTATTCACTACTATCGTAAAATTCAAGTTAGATTGACCAAACTATAATGAAATATTGCCAATTTTTTTTATAGAACTCTTATTCTATTATATCTAGGACCATGCAAAATTTCAACTCAATCTAAAATGGAATGATGCAAAATCATGCAAGATGAAACTAGGAAAGTAGTGAAATGAAAGGTTAGTAGTAAAGGTAGTGATGTTTACTAATTAAAATGAAATGACATGTTGAAGGACGTGCATGACATGTCTGTATATGATGTATATGTGATGTTAGAGTGGAATGAAAGGTTAGATTGCAGAGATATGTAAATTATGGACCACAATGCAAAATTAGATAAAAATTACTTCAGTCCGTATGATGCAAGCGATGCATGATGGAATGCTATCAAATTAGTTATGACATGTAAATCTAAATGCAAAATGGAGTTAAATATGTTAGATAAGGATGAAATGCAGTGGAAAAATGATCAAAATAGGAGGGATGCAGCAAGAATTAATGCTAGCAGAAAAATGACCAAATGAACAGTACACTAAAAAACTAAAGAATTGAAAAATGGAAAGCAAATTGATAATTCAACTAAAACTTATTCCTAAGCCTAAAATCAACTAATATATAGTGTAAATGAGTGATGTGAAGTGCTGGAATGTGATGATATAGTGCAAAATGAAAAGTCAACAAAAACATAACTAGTAAACAATATACTGTATGCAAGGATGCAGAATTAGAAGTAATAGGAATGAACGTAATATTCAGGCGCAAAAATGTGCAGAACTAATACATTGTAAAACACAACTAGTAAATGTAACTCCCTTACTTAGTAATACCTTAATCCCTTATTAAATTGGTAATCACTTCATAATTAGACCTTATAGAGCCTAATTAGGATTCTGAGAAATGAAATATTACAAATTCTAAGTTTCTGAAATTTTTTGCACATTTTTAGAATTGCTAGTCCAACTTCAAAAATGTGAAAAACTACTTTCCAGAACTCCAAAAATTACGAAATTTATTCCCATGAACCCTCTACTCATTGAATTCATCTTGTAAAAATTTGAAATCATTTAAACATCATTTGTTCTCTTAAAATTTACAGCAAGGTAGACTCATTTTAGTTCTATCCAGAATTCGCAACATCAAAAGTAGGCCCTTAGTTCAGGAGGTAAATCATCTTCAATTAAGCTCAAATTTAGTATAGAACTTTTTAAATATGTTAAATACTTGTCATAAAATTTTCAGACACAAACTCATCCATTTACTCCCTCAAAATTCCAATATACAACTGGTACTCAGCACTATGACGGTAACAGGACAATCCAAAACATGTAACAATTTCCCATAACAAATGAGCTCATTTTGGGTTGAATTTTAGCACAAAGATTGAGTATGTAAGGTTCATCCCTAAATTTTATCATGATTTTTAGAGTACCATAACTCAATTAAAAATCCATGCAAACAAACCCAGCTCACTGCCCTACGAGACTACTATTCATTTAGTCATTTCCAACTTCACACATATTGCATACTAAATGTCTTCTACTCCAAATTAGCTCACAATACATCAAATTCTTATATCTCATACAACATAGGAAAAGCTTACATGATCATACAATAATTCAAGTTTACAAAACATATAATATATACATCCTCAATACATAAACAAACTCATCCATATTCAATCCTTGCTAGGAGGGCTTTTGGAAGCATCACCTAGAATGATTAGTAAATAATATAAAAGTATAAGAAATAAAGTTTCCCAATAGCTAGCTAGCGCAAGAAAAACACATTAAGTCATTCCAGATTCTTAAGCCAATAAAAAATACATTTCAAAATTAATTAATCAATCATTTAACATATTATTTCATACCATTATCATTTAATACCATTGTAGGAAACATGCACCGCACACAACAATCATTAAGCCCATCCAAGGACTCATATAGATATCTAGATGGCCATCACAGATAATTATACCTAGGCCTCATACACAGCAATTTCATTATCTTCCCAGGGTAATCAGGCCATAGGCCTCATATACAGCATTTCACTATCTTTCCGGGGTACTCAAGCTATAGGTATCGCACACAATAATTTTATACACATTGCATATAATGGCACAAGATACAAAAAAGCATATAAATAGGAAACATAGTTTAAGGATGAAGCTAGCTACCTTTTTTAAAAGCTTCCAATGATGATGATTCCTTTGCCCTTATTTAATAATTCCTTTACAAATTCTTTGCTTGTTCTACACATAATTACACATTATAGCAACCATTAGAACACTATCATTCTTTCTCATCATTCCAAACCTTCCAAAACATAATTAAATAGCTAAAACTCTTTTCCTCCTTATTTTTCCCTTCTCACGGTTTTGAGACTTCAAAGTGAGGTTTCCACACAAGCTTTCATAATTCAAAATTTCACCTTCTATAGGTTCTATAATTCACAAGAATCATTCTAATTTCATTAATTTAGCTAAATTCCAAGCAAAACATGCCATACACATACATACACCATTAAGCCTCTAAAACCCTACTTCGTACATCATGATTTCTTGTTGTTTTTACACCAAACCAAAGCCATACATCAATATAGCAACATCCAAAACATCATTAGACATACTTAAATCATCCAAACCCCATAGTTAACCTTCCTTTGACCACACAAATATCATAATTTCAAGAAACTAAAAAATAAAGAGCTTTGAAAGGAAAATAAATTTACCTCTTGGAGCAACTTGAAATTCCTAACTTGAAGTTCATTAAACTTGATTAAACTTGAGATTTCTTCAATCTAAACACACCATGCGATAGAGCTCAATGAGAGGAGCAATTTTGTCTTCTACACCAAGTCTTAATTCTTAAGATTTCTAGGTGAAAAAGGCTAACAAAAATTTCTCTCTCTTCTTTCTCTCTTTTACACGTTCAAGCTTGCTTTCATGGAGTCATCTATGGTTTTGGAGAATAATGGAGAAGGAGAAAGAACTTTCATGACAATTCAAGGGTATTTTAGTCATTTCTTGAATTATTAAGGGCATTTTGGTTCTTTCTCACTACTTAGTAAGGCTATTCTTGGAATTTCTTTATAAAAATGACACTTGTCAAGTGTCTATTGGTCACACTTTATGAAATTACATACTAGACCCCAAATTCTTGATTATTTATACTTTAACCTACACTTCATTTTATACTTTGCAATATAATCCATAGGGTCACTTGACTGTCTAAAAATTCATATACTGTTAAACTTAGACAAGTCTCATTTTTAGGATTTTCTAACCTTTTCTGATCATCTATAGTATTTAAGAAAATTAATTCATTTTCTATTGTTCCCTTTCCTTCAAAATTTCAATTACACTTACACTTAATACCTTTCAACTTGAAATTCATATACCAAGCTAATTTGAATGTGCCCTTTGTTTCTACAACCTCAAAATTTAGAGATTCAAATGATAGAACTTAAAATTTATGACATTATAGAAAATAATAGAAGAGAATATATTGAAAAGAAATCCCTACTAATAGTACTAAAATTTAATTGCGGCCATCGAATCGGTTAAATTAAAATTATTGATTCTTAAGAAAGTTTATAGCAAAATGGTGTGAATCAAGTCAAACCTCTAGAGATCTTTTTTAAATAATCCTCTTTGATTACTTGCTAATTATGTTTATGATGTGAAATTATATTGAAATACCTAAGAAAAATAGAATGTTAACTACTTATGCAATTAATCAAACGCAAAACATGCAAACTTTAAACTAATGTAGAACGCAAAATAATCATGCAATGCAGAATTTAGAATTTAAAATAAATATAGAACCAGATTGGGGTAAGGACATCAAATTTGAAAATAAGTAGAAAATAATAGCAAAAGATTAACAATAGAATTAACAAGAAGTAGCAGTAAAAACAAAGAATATCAATGAACAAAAATAACTAATCCAAGGAATTTAAGGTCTTTTCAGGGGATTAATCATAGATCACTATAAACTTGATTTTGTAATTAATTATTTGACCTTGAATTATCCAAAATTCCTGCAACAATTCATGAACTCTAAACTAGATAATCATCTAGGATCTGATTGATTAAGATTAGCAAAGTTAGATAATCACCATAACCCCTTAAGTTAGATCAAAACTAATTTAAAGATAGAATTCAACCAAATTAAAGGGATTAATTCATAATCTTAAACTGTCCATTCATCCCTTTTTGTCCCATAAAGAATTATGATTAATCAACCAAAATTCACTACCAATTTCAATTTCAAATCATGAACCTCAGAATTGAATCAAGATTTTATCAAATAAACATTCAAATTAATCAATTCAAGCGAATCAGAGAAAATAGATGGAGAAAAAGAGAAATAAATTGTATATATCACCATATGATTTAAAATTTCATAATCCAAGAGGAAAGAAGAGCCTCAAAATTTCTTGAATCAACTTAGAGGGAATTACCCTTCCATTGAAGAGAGAAAACACAATAAAAATTAGAGAATTAGAAAATTGTCTGTTCCTTCCTTTTTCTTCGTTCTGATCTAGTTTCTAACTATTGATAACCTTTAAGGCATAATTAGGACTTGGCCTTAATCTACTCTCAAAATTTCAGCCCAATTCAACATTCCTAGCTCAAGTTATAGCCAAAATACTACTGACAGCTTAATCCAATCCAAGTTGACGTAATTACCCATTAATCTATCTTCTTTAGCCTTAAAAATAACTTAATTTCTTGAAAAAGGCTTCATGAATGATGAGGTATGGATCTTATGGAATGATTGGACTTGGCATTGCATCAATTAGATACTTGGAGCTCCATATATGAATTAATCATTACAATAGGGTTGGTCTAAATCAGAACAATAACATTTAGCTAATTTCATGCTTACTTTTGACCTTCAATATGGCTGAATTGGGCTTTCAAACAAACTAGAAAGTTGTAAAACTTTTCCTTAGCTTTCTAACAGTATAAGGATTGTCCAAATCCGACATTCAGAGCTCAAGTTATGATCAGAAAATTGAAATAGTGCAAAAAATTCAGCATTAAGCTCAAAATTCAATCAAGTTCAAATTAATGGAATTAGTCTCAAATCAATATAAAATTAATTCAATTAAGTACCATCTCATCCTAAGAGGCTTAAATATGTGAAAAAATATTAATAAAATATTATTCACATCAATCCATAACAATTATCTTGTTTGAATGCTAATAATAATTTCTTATTTATCAATTATTCATAATTAGGTTGGTTTTAATTGTAATAATTTGAATCTAAAGCTTTGATCCCTTAATTTTTAAGTGTTTTCTTAAACAAGTCAATTAGTCTATTTAACTTGAAGTGATATATAAAAAATTCAATAAAATGGTGAGTACAAAGGTTTTTATTAAACTTAAGTGTTGGATTTCAATTGTCATAGAAGAAGTTAATTTTAATAAGTTCAATTAAATTGTATATCAAATATTGAAGTTTTTCTCTCTAATTTGATAAAATGAAAACAACTAATGGTGAAACAAAACTTTAATAATATTAATAATAATAATAATTGGATTTTGTTTAAAAAATCAAAATGAGTAAAATAAAATAGAGTTTTTGAAATAATTGATTTTAATTGGATTACATTATTGGTCAACAAACAAAGATTTAAAAATATAGATGCAATATGGTAAAATTATCAAACAAGGTGCCTGTACCTTAAAAAAATTATTTAGAGAGTAGAAACCTTGCCCTTAATTAAGTCTTTATTTAATTTAATTTCTCAATTTCATCGATTATTATTTTACTTTTTCTTAATGGTGCCCTTTTTCTTTTGAATTTCCTAATTGAAATGCTTACATGTCCATTTAATTAAAAGCTAAGGTATCATGAATTTACTTATGTGGATACAACTTTCAATTGCTATAAATTTGCAAAACTTACAAATCTTTGCATTGAAATCCACTAAAATACATATTCATGCTCATTTACATTAAGAAAATATATAAATCAAAAGCAAATATATTAAATTTATATGTATCAACAATATATGTAAATATCTAATTATTATTTATCTTTGTAAGATGAATTTACAAAAAAAGGTTAAAAATTGGCAATATAAAACTATTTGCAATTTTGATAGAAATAAAGAATGCAACACCCTAATTCTTAATATCATTTTAGTTATTTGATTTATGAAAATTTGACTATTTTTAATGAAATAAAACTTTCGTGCAAAGATAAGTATATAATGAAAATATTTGTCCAAAATAAAGACTAGTTCATCAAATAAATTATTGAGGTTAAATAAATTTTTAATTCTCACAAATGAATATTCCATTTTAAAAAATGAGAGTCAAGTGGTTTCTTTAAGTTCATAAATATTCAGTTGATTTCAACGAAAGAAGTCCAAGCGATGATTACCTAAGCATTCTTAGTTTCCAGTACTCTGCAATAGCTATAAAGCAATAGTTAAATATGTTGAATAAGAAAAAGAAGAAGTAAGTTATAAAGACTTAGTGAGTAAAATTCTATAAATCTATCATAGTAGTCCTAATCATTTTAGATGTTTTAATCCTACTTATATATTTACAACACTTGAATAGAAAGCTTAAGTGTTATTTTTGAGATATTACATATACATTAATGTCATATCAAACATGAATTCATCATCAATCAATTGAAATCATAAGTTCATAACATAATTCGTCAAAAGTCAAAACATACATGCAATGTGTGTCATAAATTTATTGTATGACTTACTTATTACCATTTCATATAAACATATTATATGTATAGGTATGTATACTCATAAGTTCCCCATATATCCGATAAGCAAATCAAATCATGCATCTTGTATTAATAAGTTTACCATAGATCACATTCACAAATCCATATCTCATGTGGATACCAAATATTCTTATGTATATTTCTATCATATGCATTTATAAGCATCATATGCTTATCATATACATATGTATATTATATCATGTACGTATATATATATTCACATCACATATATAGACCACACATTCTCATTTGCACATCATGTACATATGGCATATATCCATAACCATATAAATATGTCATATACTAACACATTAAATTCACATCACATACATGTGCCATCTATTCATAATTTAATTGAATGCATATAATTTAAACTAAACAAAATATGTATCCATGAGACACTCGTGAAATATCATATGAATGTTATTTTCCTTCTTATTCCTCTAAGATTTATATAATGTATATACTCCTCATGAGAGTAATATTGTATTACATATGTCAATTCATATATCTCTTCCTTACAATTTCGCCATTTTATATAGCTTTATGTTACTTATTTTTGTATACTAATACCCATAAGGCACATAATGCATGTAATATACCATATATGATGTATTTTTTATTTTATATTTTTCATATCATTTCTCATTTTCATATCCCAATATTGATGAAATGCATAATGTATTCGACACTTTATGTGGTGGATCTCATATTTAGATTCATGTGTCACATGTCATGCATTTATTATAATTCAAATGAGTAAATTTCATATATCATACATCATAATGCATATCATACATGCATTTACATTTCAAGCTTTCATTACTTAAACATAACAAACCATTAAATCATGACACACATGCAATTTTATAATTAATCAATTATTTTTGTTATTATCCACACATATTCATGCATATGCATAACAGTTATTGCATATAGGTTTGCACTATAAAGTAAGGGACATTCCTTTAAGTCACCATCTTGTCATGCACATGTTACCAATAGATTTTATAAAGCTCTATCATATATAAGTTACCATTCCACTTATACTAGTCACCACTACTATTTGTAAGATTATTTCTATGGAATTTATTATCATAATTTATAAATATTAGCATTCTAGCATAAAAGTTGCCATTTAAAACATGAAAATTATTATATAATTTATATTACTATTTTAGTACTTCTAGAACCAACCTAAATTTTTTATTTAATCTTATTTACCTTGCCATAAGGTGTTATTGTATGATAAAAGTAACTTCATACTTCCCCCAAAAGGTCCTTGAATTTGATCCCACTTAAATAGGTAGAAATTATTTTTCTTATTTTTGTTGGTCAAGGATGTTATTTCTAATTATAAGCCATATTCTTGCCTAAGATTTTAATATCTTTTTACTCTAGAGTCTAAAACTTTCATGTCTTATGTACATCTGTTTTGCTTATTCCTCGTACCTAAGCAATTATTAAAGTATAACATTTCTTATTAGATTTTTTCCATATTGTTATTATTATTCTAGAATGCATTCATTTTTCTTACTAACACTTTTAATCCACCAAGATATTACTCCTAATTATGAAACTTATATTTATTTTATTTACCATTATTTATTATTTTTATTATTTAATTTATATATATATGTTTCTCCTTTAGTTAGTACTCTAAAACTATCTTAGAAGGTTTAATCTTGCAAAATCTTTATTCTATAACTTTCTTTATTATTTAGAATTCATATTCTCTCTATCATCCTTATTTTATCTTTGAAGCTTGATTTCATATGTGATACCTAACCTACATTACTAGCTAAATCAAGGACTTTCATTTTATTTCTTTCTTGAAATTTTTCATTAATATTTTTACTCATAAACATTCATTAATTCTTCCAGGACTACTTGAAATAAGCATGTCCTAAAATCTCCAAATTTTGTTTATAAGTTTACTAAAACCTAATACTTTCTCTTATATTATTTACTAGATATTTTTAGATCATACTTTATAAATTCTTCCTTCTCTACCTTACATGATTGAACTAAACACCCTTTTTCATGAAATTTTAAGTTGGTATTATTTTTTCATTCCCTACTAATCTATCACTTATATACACCATTATGTTATAAAGGTAAATTTTTAACTCTTTTCCATTATTTTCCTTAATATGGTCAAAGTATGGCCTTCTTATATCCATCCTTAAATTTCTTCATCCTTTTAATTTATGTTAAAAAAATATAAATCACCTTCCTATCCACATAATTTCTATTTAAAACTTTAATTTGTAAAATATTTCTTATATTATTTTCTCCTATATTCTGACTTTTAAGTTGTTACATGTATTTAATTTAATGAAATCGACCTTATTTGGTGGTTGGTTCATGATTTTAAAATATAATCGAATTATTCAATTAATGCTAAATTTTAACAATATTTTAGATTTTAGTCATAACTTGAGTTGCAAAGGTCTAATTGAGATGATTTTTATATGTTTGGAAAGCTAATAAAAAGCTTTATAAATTTATTGTTAGAGGAAAAGCCCAAATCAATCATTTAGAAGTTTGAATTTTTCTAAGAAGATGAAATAGTGTTGTTACGTAACCTTACTTGATCTTGATTTTTAGGCCATCTTAGAATTCCGAGAATCAAATTGATTCCAAACTAAAGCCAAATGTTAGCTTAAGTTTAGCCTCACAATTTTCATTCTTTGAGATTAATGAAACTACATCATTTCAATGGTAAAAAAATGGTTAGAAGTTAACCTGCATGATTTAAATACAATAAACTATTTTAGAGTTATGATTTGTAAATTAGGTTTTAAACTTCCAAATTAAGCAAAACTTAATTCATTGTAACCCTAAGAGTCAACCTAACTTAAAACATTTGGATTTTCTTCTTTATAGATAAGATTTATTAGGTTTATTACTCTAAAGGTAGTACAACACACAATTTAGCACCTCTTTCTTTTATCCTTTTATCTCCAAGAGCCATGTGTGACTAATTTTCTTCTTTCTAGTAAAGTTCTTCTATACTTAATTCTTGTTGATTATGAAACTTAATTTTATTAATATATTCTAGAATTTATCATTTTTATTTCTCTACTCTATATTACTTTATGATTGCTAAAGGTGATAATTTATAGTAGTCTATCACTAAATGATTGATTATGATTTAATTTGCAATTAGGAATTATTATCATAAATGATTGTCATGGTTGTAGCTAGGATTTGATGATTACGTGGCCATTTTATATTAGATTCCTAGTGAGAAACAAAGAATAAATTGATACTATGCAATTGCGATTGTTAATTTAGCCTTAATTGAGTTCTAAAGCTTAGTGCTATTGCTCAATAGATATAAGGGTTATTACAGGGATTTCAGATAATTGTTAAACTAAAATTAGTAATAAGGAAACAATTAAGTGATTGTTGAATAAATTAACTTTAAGGACAATTTGTAATTGTTGCAGGGATTCCAAACAATTTTAGGTTAGGTAATCAATTCTATGATAATTCATTAATCAAGAATCAATCATTAAATTAATATATAGAATTACCTTGAATTGAAGCCTTTCTTTCATCGTGGTTTCTTTCTATTATTTACATTATGTTATTTTATAAATGGCGATCAACCCTTATTTTCTAATTTATTTTGCTTGAATTGACACTAATAACTTATATTCGACTTGAATTTACTCTAACTACTAGTTAAAGTAAGTTCAATTAATAATTTTAGTATGAGTGATATCCATCACATTTTCATTTTATTAATATTGCATTTGGCTAAACCAAAGCCTATGAATTTTCCTGATCTTATACCTAATCATTTTATAATAAATTGCACGTGTAACTTTATTCTTAAGTTTTCTATGAATCCATTCTATGTTATTCTTGTTTTTCTTTGTGGTAACTAAACCACTCACCTAAACTTCTCTTTATTACTTTTCTTAATTTACTCATGCTTATTCAAGGATAAGATTCCATTTTTCCTTCTTGATTTTACCATAAGGTCGAAACATGTATTATATAATTTCCATATTTTTAATTTATGTTAATCCATATTTTCTTCCTACTTTTCCTATTTGGATTGAGACATGCCCCTTCGAATGTTTTATATTTTCTTTCATCATATTCTTAACTAAGAATAAAAACCATACCTCTTATTCTTGCCTAAGGCCAATACATGCATCAAACATGTCTCAAGGAATTAAGTATTATTTTTTAGATATTTTTCTTTATTTACCTAAATATATGTTTTTTCATTTCTCATATTTTTCTTTCATGCATACATATTCAAGAAGCAAAGATTCTATTTTCTCATATTTTGCCTTCTTATGATCGAAACATGATGCTTCTCTTCACCTTTCTTTTTTCAAGCAAGCTTAAATAAATTTCCATTTTAATATACCTATAATACCTATGATAATGAATATTCAATAAAACTCCTTTTATCCAAATAGATTAAAGAGCAAACCTAACCCACTTTACATAGTTTAGCTTAACATTTGTTGGACCTTAACAACCTAGACTCTAAAAAAGACCTTTTTCTTCCAAGCCCAACATTTGGTTAGAATTAAACTCAATCTCTTTTCAGATGATTTCCAACATCACTAAAGTCTACTAGAAACTTCTAAAACTTACAATTAAGGTTCTTCATAGTCTATATATAAAAGTTATTATCATTTGACTGGGACTTAGATTACAAACCTTAATCCTATCTATTACAATACTAAATTTTTCATTGGTGCCATTTTTAGCTTTCCTAGTCACGACTTTCAATTGAAAAATGATTTTGATCATCTAAAAAGAGTTCAAACCATCTTCTAATCATATTTTAATAGCATTATTCCATTGAAATTTCTTTCACCAATTGGTATATTTGCTTATTGCTTAGCAAGAATATCATTATTCATTGTTAGTCTCCCACACTTACATTGATCTCAAGAACTTTTCAAAGAGTTAGAGAACCCACAAAATTAATGACTATTGTGCTCAACCAACGAGTTAAAGAAGGCCAAGACATCAATATACTAGAACTTCAAAAGCTTATAAAGTAACTCAGAAATTTTCATCGCTATGCACATGCCCTTAAGTATCATCCCCTCAAAAATATTTAATTATTTGTGGCTTACATTGTATATCGATATCTATGATTCTCATTACTTGATCGAGAAATTAAATGTTGTTAGCCTCATTTAATTCAAAGATATACTTGGTAAAGCAATTTGAAAGAGTTTTGAATGAACTTTGCATTAATGAATTCACATTTTTCTACTCTCTATACCTTATGAAATTTTAATTATTTTGACATTATATGCTTTGTTAGGATTAATCTTTATTATAATATGAATTTTTGGTGATATTGAGATGAATTTTGATTAATATAAGATTATTCTATATGTCAATAATTCTTGAGCTTATGCATTTAATGCTATGTGGGTGTTGCTATCTTATGAATATTTTCTTATATTCTTATCAACTATATCACAATCAAAGCTATTTGAACTAGAATGCTCTTCAATAAATTTAAAATAATTCTTAGTAGGCTATAATTTGGAACCAAAATTTAAACCTATTTTAAAATTAAAGATATTAATAAAGATTTTAAAAATAAAAGTAGTTAATTTTTACAAAATTAATTTAGTTAATTGATTTCATTTTGAAATCATGTTTGAAGATTTCATAATATGCTATAATTATATGTTTTATTTTTTTTATAAAAGATTATGTTACAATGCTTTTATATATGGAAATAATATTTTCATTGAGTAATGTGAAATCACATTAAAAAAGGGCTACTTTGTTTTCAAGTGAAATTATATTTTAAAAAAATTGCCTTTATTTCTTATGGTATTGTGTTTGAAATTATTTCAAGTAGCATAAGTCTTTCCTTTTTGAGAGATTATAATATGATTCTTTCATTATGCTTAATTGACTTTATGATATTGCATTTGAAATTATTTCAAACAATGTTATTCCTTCCTTTTTTTGAAAGATTATAATATGATTCTTTCATTTTTGAATTCCGAATTTGAAATTATACAATATAGTATGGTTTTAAAATCAATAAAACTAATAGGAATTTTAAATAAATATATGCTTCTTTTTGCACATCATAGATAATTTTAAATATATGTTTATTGTAATTTTTTTAAATATATATCATAACCTTGCTACATAATTACTATATACTCATAAGCAAAATATTATCATATTTTATTTCCTATGTTATAGTTTAAAATTTCTATATAAGTTTTCCATAGAATAAAATTAGAACATAATAGGTACTTATAATTTTAATAATTAGATTTAAATCTTTATTAATAAAATCCATATATCTTGATGGCACATCCAACACAACTATTCATAACACACACAAAAAAAGAGAACCAAAATTTATTACTAATTATTTTTATTAATTATTTTTAAATTTAACTAGGGTTCATAAAAAGTGCTTAATGCAATTTAAAGAAGGATTAAGATACTCCTCCATATATTATCTCTTACCCATTCAAGTTATATGACTTGCTATTAAAAGTTAATTTAGGAAACTTTTAAATTAGCTCATTGTTCTTTTTCTACAAAGTGTCAATTGACCCACATAAGCCTATATAAGAAAAAGGGAAAAATTAATATTATAGGTATTATCCTATTTTCATACTATACATTAATTTAAACTCATTTTGAAAGATTACTAACTCTGCCATCAGAATATGTAAGATTTCCTGGTGATGACCAATCGATTAAGTTAAAGTAAAGAAAGTTAGATAAAAAATAACATTCTAAGAATTAAATAAATGAGCCATAAACTTATAATATAAAAACTTGGAAGGAAATCCTCTAGTATTTAAAAGCCTAAGCAAAACTCTATCAACAAACTAAGTAAATAGCTTAAATGAAAAAGCCTAGAAGGGACTCCCTTAATAACCAAATTGTTCCATTGGTCACATAAGTTCAGAAGATAATCTTTCAGCTTGAGTGGGACTCCTTTGGCAATTAAGCAAATAGCTTAAAAAGTAAAGTCCAAAAGATTGTTCACTCGAGTGAAACTACTTTAGCAATTGAGCAAATAACTTAAAAAGTAAAACTCAGGAGGGATTCCCTTGGCATTTGAATTGACGTATCAAACAAAAGCTTAGAATAAATTTTTTGGCACAATGTATGAATAAATAATTTTTTAGTACCTAAAAAAGCTAAATAGAACTTACTTGGTGATTGGGAAAACTCATAAGAAATTCTCTAAACATTTGAGCTAACAAAATTTCCTGAGAAATCTCACAAAGACTTATTGGAGGCTATTCACCATATAAACCAAATGAAAATACTAGAAGAAGGCCTATTTGGAAGTCAACACTAAGCGCAAAGTAGGGGTCCTTTGAATCATCATTCAAATGAAAGACAAAAGACAGATGAAGCAAATAAAAATTAGACTTTAAGTAGTATGAATTATTCAAATGGATGTATCAATACCTTGTTGGAAGCTAAGACCAAGAGTCATTCTAATAATCATCCAAATAATAGATAATAATATCAAAGTACTATAGGGAACTAATACTAAATTATAAAGCATAGGCCATTCGAGTAATTATTTGAACAAAAAATGAAGATATTAAAGACTGAATGGAAGCTGTTACAATTAAGATCTAAACAAGAAAATTAGGAAAAATAAATAATTATGATAAGATCAATAATTACGATAAGATAAAAAATCATAATTAATCTTCGAATAAATTTATCCTTAAAAATACGTTGTGCATATTGGATAAAACCCTAATAGTAATAGTGCGTTAAAGATAAGGAAGGAAGTTAAGAAGACGAAAGCAAAAAATCTGGAAATCAGAAAAACTAAAATGAAATTCAAAAAAATAAATTAAACAATTGAGCTTGAATAGATCTAACAACCAATATTTACTTGGAAACTAAAATCATCATGACAATTAGATGTACTTAATAGCCTTGATATGTGAAATGATGTGATCCACAGAGCTAATAGAGCAAGTGACAATAAATATTCGATTGACCCCTTATCACAACCTGTCTCATGGTTATTGTGACATGACTATCATGATTGACATAAAAATACCTAATTAGTACTAACATACCAAATAGATATTTTTACAAGCCTTTAAAATATTTTGATATTTTTATTAAATTAATATTATCAAAGGACATTAATATCAAGAATTAAAATACAAAACCACATATATTAAAAGTTCTAAAGTTAAATATACATATACATATCCAAAAATTGTTCATACAAAAATATAATTTACATAAACATTAGATGATATACGTTTAGTTGGATCCATTGAGGTTCCATTCCTCTAAATCTGTCTTCATAGAAGAAGAAAAAGCATTATTACTAATGGAGCTTCTAGGTGGGGGTATTCAATAAAAAGAATGCATTATAATAGGATTAGTCTTTGAGTTTATTTTTCTAAATATTACTTCATAATCTATCCTTACATTTACATGGGTAGAATGTACTTTATAATAGAATAATATCTCATGCATGCTATAGGGAGATTGAAAGATCCCTATATAAGTATCAATTTATACCATTAGGCCCATGATTAGTACTTGTAATTTAAATCAATAAAAGAATGAGTATAAAATATATCCAATAAATGGCTACTCATCACCTTAGTTAAAAGGTTTTTATCACAAAAATTTAACTTTTTATTTATGTGTAATTATTATTTTGTGTCTTATGAAGAAATTTTCTTATGCACATCATTGGTGTATGTTACTATAGAAAATAGCAATGATAAGTATATAAGTTTCACCTTATATCTTCGATTTAACATTATCTTTTGCCATCTTATATGTAAAGCCACCAATTTTTTCCCTCTACTACTAACTATGCCTCTTTTTCTCTAAAAAAGATGTTATATCTCCCTCTCATGATTCATAATAAACAATAATAGGATGTTAAAACATTAACCATTAAATTTATTCTAATGAGTATGGCTAAATACCAACTATGCCATAAATATCTTATGTAAATTTGTTATTCTCTCAAATTCATTCTCATTTTTTTAAAACATTATTTTCAAGATTGGTTTTATCATCCTATTAATGATAACATTTCTTAACCATGGGAATGGCTTCTCAAACTTTTCCTAATGTTTACAATATATCCAATAAGTTTTATTTACATTCTATTTATTAGAAATTAGGAATTTATATTATTGATTGGATTCCTAAAAGCTTCATGACAATTCTATAATTTACTATAATTTTGTCTCATATTCCTAATACAATAATAAACATGACACATTATTTATTTTACAAATTTTTTAGTCTCAGGTTACTATTCATATAGTGACAAAAATAAGGCTTCTAGAATAAGGTAACATAGGAACACTTGTGATTCAAACCACTTTTCATCATCCAAATGGAAACCAATTAATTCCAAACTTTATCAAGACATTTTTAACATGTTGATAAAGAAAAGCTTAATTGTTGTATAATAAATTTCATGGCTTTGTCAATACACAAAGGCCATAAACCTAAAGCTGCTAAATTTAAATAGCACTAGAGTAATAAAAATAAAGCTATCATTTGAGCAACCAAATTAACTCTAATTGCCATTAAATTTTGAAACTTATTAACATCCTAGATATTATATCTAGAAAATCTCATAATTTTTCTCAAACATTTGATGCCTCAAATAATTCAAAACCTAAGAGCCAGTAGAATAGGTTCTAGAATTAACAATTTTTAGTATTTCATTTATAATTTAGTTTTTCATGTATCTAAAAATTTCTAATTTTTCTACAATCATCCTAGTACTAATTATAACCTTAAAATGTCAAGGATTGAAATCTAAAAAATTTCTAACCTTTAATGACATTAAGTAACCAAAACCCTAACTCAGCTTCACTTAAGAGATTTGTTTCTGTTTCAACTAATTTTTATTCTCATCTTTCCTAAGCAAATTTTGTGAATCCTTTTTCCAACATTCCTTATATTAATATTCCAAAATCATGCCATCATATTAACATTTGAAGGGTTTCAAAAGCAAAACCAAATACCATTACAATACAAATGATATAAAAGGAAGCATATTTCAATAACATCACCATCTTTTATGAGATAACCCAAAAAAAGAGTTACCACTCACTTTTTGATATTTGATGAAAGCTTAAATTCTCCTTAAACCTCTCTTCTTCTTTATAGTTTGAAGTTGGCCAAAGAAGCAAAATTTTTACTTCAAAATAACCTAATCCCATATATATATAACTATAAACCCCAATTTAAAAATATTTTTAATTTTTTACTATTATGTATTAGTTTTTGAAAAAAAATCTTGGATAAATGGCTGGCCAATTTAAGTGTCCAAATGGCTCTATTTGTTTAGCAAATTATTATCCTAAAAACTAATAAAAACAAGCCACTTAAAAAAATAAACAAGTTTTATTGCAAATTAGCTCAAATCTTCCTTCTCTTGCATTTTTACATCTAGGTTTTTAAAACATTTTTAGGACTTTTTTTGGGTTTTTCATTTTTAAAATTTTCATACATATTTTCGGCCTAGAAAAATTGAAGTAAGTCAACCTAAAAGTTTTCAATTTAATCCATTTAATTTTTAGTTCAATTTCTTACTTTTTTAGCATACTTGAGTTTTAGAATTCTAATAAATACTTATATGATTTTTTGAAATCTATTATTAGGTTTTTAATTAAATTTTGACCTATTTTAATACCTAATAAAATTGTCATAAAAATTCTAGTTAGGATTACTTTTAAATTACCTTTATATTTTTCTCGAATATCACCTAATTTCCTTATTGGGTTTTCCGATTTGGGTGTTTCATAATAAAATTCCTATTTGAAATTTCTACTTTATTTAAGGTATTTTCTAAATAAAACTGCTATGTAAATTTTTTTTATCTTGTTTTAGGATATTACACCTCTTTTATCTAAATAAATCAAAAGCAAACCCAACCCATTTTACATAGTTTGGCTTAACATTTGCCAGAATTTGGCAATCTAGACTCTAAAAAAGACCTTCTTCTACTAAGCCCAACATTTGATCGAACTTAAACTCAATCTCCTTTTGGATGACTCCTAACATCACCAGAGTCTAGTATAAGCTTCTAGAACCTACAACTAAGATGTTTTACAACCTATATATAGAAGTCATTATCATTTGATTAGAACTTAAATGTAAACCTAAACCCAATTTCCTGTTTACTATACCTACAATACTTGAAATATAGCACTTTCTTACAATTATCATTTCATCTAACATTTCACATTCATGCTAATAAAAATTAAACATTTCAAATTAATTTTATGTGAAGAATTAATGAAAGGTTCTACAAAAAGCACAATTTAAATCATAACCATATGCAACTAAGGAAAAATAACTTAAAAAATTGTGCCATGCAAACATTATTCTTCCCCTAATTCTAAGAGGAACCCAAAACATATAAAAGGGTCCTAAGACTATCTTGCTTATGAATCTATCATTTAAATCATAACATTTATATACCTAATTTTCATACAATTTATAACAACAAAAAACACATTTTTCTATGGAAAAATCATTAAAACTTTTCCTAAAACCAAAAGGCATCCCAAACCTTCCCTAAATAAGCCTTACCTATTTTTCTGCACATATATGTAACAAAACATAAAGGAAATTCTTGCTTTACTAATATTCTTTACACTAATCAAACCTTTCTTTTTTAGGTTTCATTTGCATAGATTCCACTTATTATTCATGCAACCAAATTTCTTGAAGGTTAAATGGTGATCAAAGAAGTTTATATAGGATTTACCATGCCCTACCTAACTATATGGATTTTAATGCGTGGTTTACAAGATACCAAGGTGAATATGTAGCGAGAATACTCATCTTGAGCAAATGGAAATGATGGTGTGAGAAGGGTATTCATCCTTGGCAAAACAAAAGGAAAATACTAAGGGTTAACACCATTTTACTAATCACAAATGACACACTAAGAATCTATTTACTAATTCTTGTACTTGATTTATGAAAAGTACTTGAGTAAAGAGTAAGCAAATGCCATGTATCATGCTTGAAGATGCATTATAACAAATTGACATTTATGCTATGATCAAAATAGTGGCACAAGATCAAAATTTTTGTGGTTATACTGTTTAACCGTAGAAATACCAATTAAATGGTCCTATAGCATAAGTGAGCATGGTAAAAAAATTATCATGGAAGCATAAATAATTTTTTTTACCACAAGTTCACTTATGACTAATAGATTCTTATAGCCACGAGTACTAACATGACAAGAAAGGTATGTTCGTGGCTAGTAACTCATATTGCCACAAATAAAATCATGATAAAAAATAAAATAAAATTATTATAAAACTAATTTAACTAGTTAAAATAATTTTTATATATTCAAATTAAATCAATTATTTAGCCAATTCAATTAGATGCTATTCTTAGATTTTATTTGCACATCTATTGAAACTTGTTAATATTTTTGACCTATATCAAACTTGTATAAATTGTTAAGACTCTATTCATCTAGAAATTACAAATTGCATTAATAGGAAATTAAACTTAAATCTAAGGAATGTCAAGCCTCACCATTGCGCTAATTTACTTCTTTAATATTACAATACAATATATTTTATATAAAATTTTAATTAATCAGTTAACTTTAAAAATAAAACTATACTTATGCAATACTAATTATATGATAAAATATTACATAAATACATATAATAAAAATACACTAATATTAAAATCCTTTATGATTTTATTTTAAAAATTATTTTTATAGACTAAATTTTCATTTATTTCATTTCTAATTTTACTTGTATCAAATTGGTTCTTTATAAATATCTTATATTAATTTTATTTCTTATAATTAATTAATTAGTTAATTTTATCTTTTTATTAATATTTTTCATTAATTATTATTAATTGAATTATTACAAGATAAAAAGTAAAACTTTTACATCTTTCAAGTAATTTTTTTTATTTTTTAAAAATTTCTTCAATAAAGGTTGAATTATATGAAATAAATATCCATACAAATTATAACTTTGAACTATTATGCATATTTAAATTTTAATATAAATATAAATTTAAATTATTATAAATTAATTACTCTTAATTTTTATTTATAATACATATTTTTATCATTCATAATATAAATTAAATTATTTAACCTTCCATAATTTTTTACTATTAATTTCATTTTTCACATATTATTTATATTTAATTTTTATATTTTCATTTATCAACTCACTAACCCATCAATAAAATTATAAATGAATAGATTAAATTAATTAAATTGTTATTTTAAAGGAAACAAATTAATAAAAAAAATATCTATAAGGAATGAAATTAATATAACTAGAATTAATAAGAGATGAAAATGAAAATTTAGACCATTATATATATATCACTCCCTTAAATATAATTTACTTAAAAAAAATTTAATATATTAATTTAATTATTATTCAATTATACATAATTTTATGTAATTATTATTTTTAATTTTTTAATGAAAGTTTCTTAATATTATGGTAATGAATGTGAAATTCACTATTACATATTTCTATAATAAAATATGTTAGAACTTATGTCACAAATCATACTATTTATAGGTAATATAATAATTGAAAAAAATTGTTGTGCATATATATTATATATATATGTATATGTTAATCCTATTAATTTTTAATTTTAGTATGTAAAGAACTTAAATTCATTGAATAATTATATAACAATCTTTAATATATTATAATATTTATTTTTTTAATGTATACTAATTTTATTATATAAATTTAGTTAATGGAAAGTTAAATAGTTTTTTATTATTTATGAAAAACTCCTCATTTTAATAGATATTAAATTTAGTATACATATAAATAAAAATGCTTAAAAACTTAATAATTGAGCTTTTTTTTTGTATATCTTAAGGTTTGGGGTTCAATTCCTATCTTTATTATTTTAAGAAAAATAATAAAGTGCATAATTATACAATTTATAAGTAGTTCTATTATTTTACATACATTTTATGAATTAATTAATTGAAAATATTATGTTCATAACTTTTTTATTTTAATTGACTGGGGGCTAATTAGTTAATCAAGTAAGTTGTTTATCAAATTCTTAAAATAATTTTTTGATTTAATCAATTAGTTAAAAGTCTTTAACTTAAGTGATGAATTAATTATTTTTTAAACACACATAATATATAAATATTATATTTTTTTAATTATCCACCATATTGTAGCATGTTGTACTTATTATAAATAGCTTTTTTTTATATGTATAGTTACCAAAAATGATATATTTGTTTATGATTTTATTCATAAAATTAATTTATGGCATAAGTAATACTTTGCTACAAATAAAATTTTCCAACTTATATGATAGAATAAGTGATACTTTGTTACAAAAAATATCTACTTGTAACTTAATTTATGATATAATGATACTTTGCTATAGAGAATGTGTTCTTGTAACTTAATTTATAGTACAAGTGATATTTTTCCATGAGTAAAATTTTTTTGTAGCATAAGTAATACTTTGCAATGAGGAATGTATTCCCATAACTTAGTTTTATAGCATAAGTAATATTTTACCATAGGTAAAAATTTTTTTAACGACAATGATACTTTGTCATGCAGAATATATTCTTATAACTTAGTTAGTGGCATAAGTAATATTTTTTCATGAATAAAGTTTTTTCGTAGCATAAATTTTTTTATTTTTTGTACATTTGTTTGAATTTTTTTACTTCTGTAGCAAGACATAAAATTATCATAATTTTTAAATTTTTATGGTATAATTCAAGGCATAAGTGTTAATTTATTGTAGTGATAAAAGATGAAATATGTTTAAAATAGAATGAAAATCCATTTAGATGAGGCGATAATAATAGTCTTGGCTGAGGTAAGAGAAATGGTGAAAGGGTGTGTATGTGTGTGAAGGTATTATCGTGAGTGAGGAAATGAGAGAAAGAGAGAGACGGGCTTTTCCTTGATTAAAATAAAGATCTCTAGGGTAATAATGGCCTAGGGAGCTAATAAGAACATGCATTGGCCATTAGGTAAAGGTCATAATGAGGTTTTCCTTTGAGCTTGACACTTGGCTCACATGCATACACTGACATTTATCACTCACCCACATGACATTTGTTTTATATGCATTCACTAATATGACACTCGACATCTTACTTGTATGCATTTAGACACTTGGCATCTCATTCACTTAACATTTACCTTTCAAGAAAGGAAACTTTATGTTTTTTCTTTCATATCTTATTACTAGTGGACACACCCATTTAATTATTAAGTCTAATATGATTAATGGCCTCTTAACACTTATAAATTATAGCTTTTTTGGCCTTGGAGCTCACGACCTTACTTCTAAAGGGGAAGGTTTATTACGCTTTCAACTTGATGAATGAGGAAAATGAAGGAGATTATTCCAACAATGAAGTTTTTTTTTCTATGAAGGTTGCTTTCAATTTAATCAATGAGAAAGATACACTGTGGTGTCAAATAATAAGAAATATATATGGATGTGGATAAGAGATTATTTTAGTTATTATGAAGAAAATGAATTTATCTAATTTATAGAAAGGTATTCAAAAAGTATTGTCAAATGTGTTGGAGAATAGTTCCATTATAGCCAATGTAGACATTAATTCATTGAGATGGAATGCTATTAATGATGGCAAATTTTCAGTTAAATTAACTTATGATTTGTTGTCTATTTATAATTATGCAAATAGATAGAGAAAATGGAGAGCTCTATGGAAATGGAAGAATCTAGAAAGGATTAAGACTTTTCTTTAGCTTATGACTTAAGACAAATTGCTTAAGAATAGGAATAGGCTAAAAAGAAACATGACTAGTAGCTCTATATGCTAAAAATATGGAAGAGATGAAGAAACTCGTTAGCTTTAAGGTTTCATGTGATGAGTTTTAATGATGACTAATAGATGTTACAATAGCATTGTGTGTCTTATACTAAAGTGATATATGTTAATAGACTTACTATGTTATAATTGATGCATATATATGATATGATGACTATACTTATTCTTATATATGCATGATGACAAATGAATATTATAATAGCATTGCATATCTTTGTACTAAAATATTATAAAATCACCAATAGACATGCTACACTATGGTTGAAATAAAAATGCTTGATTATGTGCTAAAAGAGTTATACTTTATACAAGCATCATTAAGCATGTGATTGATCAAGATATATGATATGATAATTGTGCATGTTCTTATGCTAATTTTCTTTATAGATGAATCATGCATCAATATCTTGATATATTATATTGGACTAACTATGTGATTTGCAAAGTTCATGAACTTGTATATAAGAAAGTCCAAAATGAAGAAGAGTGAGCATTAAAGCAAAGAAATGAAAGATCATATTATGCTCAACTCAAGAAAAAGAAAGAAAGACAAGAAAGAAGATGTGATCCAAGCATTGAAGGATGAGAAGACTGAAGTATTTGAAAGCTTGAAAGCATTAAGAAAAAGCCCAAGGACTTGATAGGTATAGTTCTTCATCTTAAAGCTTAAACTTTCTTATAAAATAGAGTATTTCATGATAAATAGCTCAAACATGTTTTTTAAATTCTTAGCTTGATCAAAATATTTTAAAAGATAGCCCATAATCATATTTTTACAAGATAGCCTATGAGGACATTTCAAAAACCAATGAAATATAAGTTTATGATGTTTTCAATAATTGACCTTTAGTCATTATTTTAATCATATCTTGAAAAATAAAAATAATATGAGCATTAAATTATTTTTATTTGAAAATAGATTCAAAGATCTTTCCATACACTAATCATTTGCTTAAAATGACTAATATATGAAAAAGTTATGATTTATACAAGTTGAGTCTTAAAATCAGATTTTTACAAATTCATTGTTTCTGACCTTTGCTTATTTTTTTAAACATATCTAAAGAAAATTAGATATGAGCTTGAAACTAGTCTCATTTGAAATTAGACCCAATTAAATTTTCAACGATAGGTCATTTGCTTAAAATGAACTTAAAATGAAGAAGTTATGATCTTTTAAAATTGAGTCTACATTTCTGTTTAGGTGAATTGATTCATCAATCGATTTTGGACATCTAGAGAGTACCCTGAACATCCTGAATCAATTCACTAATCAATTTTAAGTGTTCTAGTGCACGAATAACGGCTAGTAATGGTTAGTTTTTATTCCAAACAACCCCAAACAATTATAATACTCCATGGGCTTCATATATAAGCTAAGAAATATAAAATACAACCAAGAGAGAGCCTAAACTACATCTTTTGACATCATTTTACTCCTTCTTTCATCAAATCATGAATTGAGCTCTAATTTGTGGAATTCTTTTATTCTTAGTGCTTCAATTGTTTTATCCACTCTTTAAGAGAGTATATTAGAGTTGATATTCATCTTATATTATATTAGACTTGTAAAGGATGAGGTATCCCTTAAAGAGTCATTGAGAGGGTGAGGAATCCCTTGTAAAGAGAGATTTTGCTCAAGGAAGAGTAAGGAATTGTAAAGCTTCTTCAAGTGCCAATTGAAACTTGAAAGGATAGTAAATTAACACAAGCTTGGAGAGTGGATGTACACCTTAGTAAGGATATCCAAGGGAGGAACCACTATAAATCCTTGTGTTTGATATCTCTTTCCTATCTCTTTATTATTTCTATAACATTGCTCTGTTTTTGCTATTGCTATTTGTTGAATGCATGCATTGTGCTGTAATGCTTATATTATCACTTGAGTATCTGAATGATTGAAAAAGAAGTCCATTTGTGATTACTTATCTATGCATATACTTTATGATTATTTTGTCTATGCATAGTTGATGAACTTGTTAAATGAATTGTGTTTCAATGTCGATCTTGTTGGTTCAATAGTTGAAAAATAAATCAATTTATGCATTTACTTCTTAATTCTTATCTATGCATAATTAAATGAGTTGTTTTGCACTAGTTCTTAGAATTATCATATCTTGAGTGTAAATATATTCATAAAGTTCTCTTGAAAGTGTTTAAATCAAAATTATTCTTATGTCTTCTCAAAATTAAAGGGTTTTCAAAAAGAGTTTGAAAAATAAGAAAAGTTTCAATAACACCCAATTTACTCTCTCTTAGGTGTGGGTTACCAAGGTCAACAAAACTGACCTTCATGCCATCAGGGTTAGTTTTGTTATATTTGATACATGGTCAAGATTAGTATATCCAACTCAATGATCCTACTTCTTTGAGTATTTATAGGGAAATTGGTGTGACGAAAATTTTAAAATTAATTTCTTTAAAGAGAAAACTCTGCTGTAAAGGGAATTAGCCAAAAGGGAATATGTATCAAAAAATGGATAGGTTAAGATAAAGATTGTGACTACTCTTACAGGGGTAAGGGGTAAGGTGACTGCTTGTGGAGGGGCTAATCAAGAATTGTCTTGGACAATGGTGTGCTAGTTTTTCGAAGTTGATAGGTCTGGTGGAGTCTTTTTAGCAAAAGAAGAGGGAATATATGACGGGTTACTGCTAGCTTACAAAGTTGGGATCCAATAAAATATGGCTAGAAAGTAGAAACTAATAATGCCGAAGTAGTAGCTTTGATGGAACATGGCTGCCCTATGAATCGTCCATGCATACCTTTAGTTATGAAAATGAAATACCTATTGGGTTTGGGTTGTGAGGTGAGATTTTCATTGGTGTACAGAGAGCGGAATTTAGTGCTAGACTAATTGACAAGATTGGTGATGATATAGAAAAGTAATTTTTAATAATATTCATACTGTTCCAGTTGGATTCTACCATTTGTTAATGGATGATTTAGAGACAATGTGCTCCTTTCTCCTTTGGGCTTTGACCACTGATATATATATATATATATATATATATATATTCAAATAGGATAATATTTTAGCAATGCTTAATATATTGGCAAATGCAAACACAATAGCTAATATATTATCAAATTATCAAACGTTACTTTATAATTTTATACACTATTTTTTTAAATGAGGAAATAACAGTTAAGATTTTAGTTTTGATTTGATTCATAGAATTTAGTTTTCAGTAAAATATTTTTAATTCATTTATAAATAATTTTTAAAAAATTATATACAAAATAATAACAACTCTAATTAATTTTTAAATAAATTATTTTGCTTGAATCATATTAAAAATGAATGAAATTCAGTTTGAAAATAGATTTTAATAATAACATAATAAATAAAACATTTGAATTGCTATAAAGTTATTTTATACATATAATTTACTAAGTTTTATATATTAAATAAATTTTTATAAAATTGCAAAATATCCTATGTTAAATTTTATTAATAAAATAATACTTACCAAAATATTTTAATAAAAATATTAAAAACCAATCTTGTTATATTATATAATCAATTATTTACTTAATGTGAGTAATGTTAGAATATATGAACATTGTGAAAGACAAAGGTGTAAAAAAGATTTTTTTATGAATGACTCATTCCACCATTTTGATATAAAATTTTCATTATTTGATAGAGTGATTATGTCCTATTGAATGAAGGTTTTTATTTCATAGAGAAAAATATTTTGGCATGCCCTAAATTTTAACAAAATTACACAAACCTTCCTTAAAATACCAAAAGTATTATACCTAAATTCAAATTTGGATTTTCTTTACAAGATGATGAAAAAAAGATGACTATAGAGTTCAAATATAACAATATGAGATATTTTAAGTATTTTCATGTTAAAAAATATGTGTTGATTAAGTTTAACAACAATGCTATATGCATAAAAAAATAAATTCCAAAATTAAATTCTGAATGCAAATTAATGGTTATCATTAATTACAAAATTGTGGGAACAAGTTCGTAAAGCTTAATTTCATGGATATAAAAAATTTAAAACTTAATTTTAATATCTATAATATTTTTGTAATTCAAATGACCAAAATATAATTGATAAAAAAAGTCAAACTTTAATATAATAATAATATTTCTTAGCCATTTAAACTTAATTAAAACATTTATTTGATCACAAAATATTGATAATATCTTATATTATTTAATTTGAATCAATCTATAATCTTTTTACAACATTTTATTAATAAAAAAATTAAAATTGATTTTTTATGGGTAAATTCATCTTTTAATCCTCAGAATTTAAAGGTGCTAGGCATTTGGTCCTCAAAATTTTATCATTGTTATTATTAGTCCCTCAATTTTCATTTTATTAAATCTTTTCATCTCTCCATTAAAATTCCTATTTGAAAGTAGAGGGAGCTACGCTCTGATGCTTTTGGCTACTAGACTCTCGCCATCTAGGGTGCAGCATTCCACTGCTTCGCTTAGTAGTACGACGCTTGTATTGCTCTCCCACAACCCCATTTTCACAGTTTAGGCTGCTCCCTATTTTGCTCGCCGCTACTATGGGAATCGCTTTTGCTTTCTTTTCCTTTAACTACTAAGATGTTTCAGTTCGCCAGGTTGTCTCTTACCTGCCCATGGATTCAGCAGTAGTTCGAAACCTTGACCTATTCGGGAATCTTCGGATCTACGCTTATTTTCAACTCCCCAAAGCATTTCGTCGCTTACTACGCCCTTCCTCATCTTTGGGTGCCTAGGTATCGCTCCCAAAAAGGAATCTATTGATTCTTTCCCAATTGGTTGGACTGTAGGTGCGATGATTTACTTCACGGGCGAGGTCTCTAGTTCAAGTCCAGGATGGCCCAGCTGCGCTAAGGAAAAGAATAGAAGAAGCATCTGACTCCTTCATGCATGCTCCACTCGGCTCGGGGGGGATATAGCTCAGTTGGTAGAGCTCCGCTCTTGCAATTGGGTCGTTGTGATTACGGGTTGGATGTCTAATTGTCCAGGCGGTAATGATAGTATCTTGTACCTGAACCGGTGGCTCACTTTTTCTAAGTAATGGGGAAGAGGACCTCGATATTTCACGATCAAAGGTATAGTACTCTTTGTAGTAGCGGTCCTTATATATTGTATTAACAATCGAAAGATGGTCGAACGAAAAAATCTCTATTTGACAGTGCTTCTTCCTATACCTATGAATTCCATTGGACCCAAAAATGATACATTGGAAAAATCCTTTGGGTCTTCCAATATCAATAGGTTGATTGTTTTGTTCCTGTATCTTCCAAAAAGAAAAAAGATCCCAAGAGCTCTTTCTTGGATCCGAAAGAGAAAGAGAGTACTTGGGTTCTTCCAATAACTAAAAAGTGTATCATGCCTGAATCTAACTGGGGTTTGCGGTGGTGGAGGAACTGGATCGAAAAAAAGAAGGATTATAGTTGTAAGATATCTAATGAAACCGTCGCTAGAATTGAGATCTCATTCAAAAAGAAAGATATCAAATATCTGAAGTTTCTTTTTGTATATTATATGGAGGTTTAAATGATAATTGAAGCCGGTTGCTAAAAGACGACATCACCGTTTTTCACGAAAATATGAAACATCCGTTGCTGTAAGAGTTTTCAACTTTTGTCTGCATCATTATAAATAACATCACAAAAGCACATGTTTATAGATATCAAGTAAATGAACTAGAAGGGAAAAACAAGTAAAAATGAAGGAGTAGAATATAAATATATAGAATGAATTAAAACAAAAAAAGATCATACCAATAAAAGTCAACTCATAATACAAAACAATAAAATATATGGATGCAAACATATGAAATATATGGATACAAACATCAAGACAAGGTCATTAAGTGAGAGAGAGAGAGAGGTTAGAAAGATAAAATGGTGTTGATGGGGTTATCATACAAAAAACGGCTGACAAGAATACAAGCCAGAATGGCTTTTATCTCTTATATGCTAAAGGATAGGATGAAAAGTTTTAACAAAATTATAATTGAAGGATTAATGATAACAATATCAAAATTTGAACGGCTAAATGTTTGGCACCATTAAATTTTAGGAACCTAAAGATGGGTTTACGAGTTTACTCTATTTTTTATTTTAAGGAATATTTATATAAATTTTAAAATTAGAGAGAAAATTTATATAATTTTATAAAAATTTAAGAAAGGTTAAGATATTTTTTTCTATTTCATATGGCCCACCAAACAAACTTTTTATCCTTCACACTGCATACCATTTTATTCTATGATAATAGCAAATGCAACTTAAAAGAAATTAAAACAGTAAAAAGATGAAAATGAGAAACCAAATTAAATAGGTATTAAATTGACATAAATTCGTGAATTAAGATTTTTTTTTTATCTGAAATGAATTGAAAATAGAAAGTAAATTACACCAAAATCCATACTATAGCTTTTGTTGGGTAAAAATTTATTATTTTCCTTAATATGACAAAGATTGTTTATTTTGTACCAAAAAAGAAAGGAAGATTGTTTATTTCCGAAAATTGACAAAATAAAAATGTCAAAAGAAAAACATTTCGAAAAGCTCTCAATTTTTTTTTGCCCCAAAAGATACATGCGCAACAGGCAACAAATGAATCAGCCGAGTAAGCGCCGTTTTGGCAGTCCTTACAAAGCAATCGCTTCTCTATTGCCAGTTTCAAATTCTGTTCTCTTCTACTTCCTCTTCTGCTCCGATACTCTATCTCTCTCAAGCCAAGTTGCTGCCTTTCTTTCTATTTGTTCTCCTCTTTCTGGACCCAAATTCTAAATCTTTAAGGTTGACTTTTCTGCCTTTTCTGTCCTTGCTGTTGACGATCGGAGCATCTGTTATTCAGCTGCCTAAGCCACCATGGTATGGGATACTAAATTAGTTTTGTTAAATTTCTTTTTGATTTTCACTATGTCGTTACTTCCCTCTTTTGACGTTTTTCTATTTTTTGTGGCGGATGGCTATGAACTGCGGCGTTTTTGCAGGTAAGCTAATTGCAGCCTTCTTTTCAGTATTTTTGTTTTTTTCTCCAAAATTTCTCCAAGCCATTCTTCATTTTCGATAATATCTAAGCTGGGTATGATGGGTATTGCTTTAGATTTACATTTTTTAGCTAAATCTCTAGCTTTTAATTTTTTTCAGCTTATATGTTCTTCGTTCGGATTGGTTTGACATTTATATAGCTCTTGGTCTTGGAACGTAGCGTATGGTTAATTGGAAAAGGAAATAGGTTTGTTTGGTCCATAATTTTGTGTTTGTGTAATGTTTCAGACAATATAAAGTGCAAAAGAAGAAGCAGTAGAATCTGCTGATTCAGAACGTGATCAGAGGATCGTGTTTGCTTTTCTGGTACTTCAAATTTGGTTGAAATGCACATGCAGGTGCCCTAAAACTAATTTAGTAATAGATTTTTCACATATTTGTCATAAAGTAATTTTGATAAGTATAACAAAGTAATCATACAAGTTTCACTGGTATCTTGCTATTCATAGAAACAACCATTAGTGGCAGAGAAATTTGATAAAGATTCATTTTCAATGGACAGGCTGCCTCAGCTTCTAACCGTCTTAGTTTTCAAACCTATTTAAGCCAAATTTGATAATTCAGTTCTCAAACATCTATCCAAAGTTTAGTTTTTTAGTCCTGTAGTACTTTGATATTTCAAAGATCTATCCAAATCTGGTATACCAGTTCAGCAGACATGATCGATGAAATATTATTTTGGGTAAACTACATTTTACCTCTTTAAAGTATCACCTAGTGTCATGTTACCTACCTGAACTTTAAATCTTTCCACTTTACCTCCATCAAATTTTCACTTAAATGATAATGTTACTTCCCTGTCAAAACTCACGGAGCTCCAACCATTTACCTAGTAGGAAAAGAAATAAATGAAGTACCTGATGCGAAGATGAATTAATTTTTAGCCCATGAATTATCAAAAGAGGCAAAAGTTATAGTACGAGGAAACTCCTAGAAACTGGTCGTACCATCCCCATCCCTAGCAGCTTCCTTTATCATCCTAGTCAGAACATGCCCAAGCTTAGCCAGAGAATGAGCTAATTCAGCCACCTTCTTGAACCCATTCCACTAAACAGTTGCTTCTGCTTCTCTGTGTACAGCAACTCCACTGGTATGAGCTTCGGCTCCACCAATGCCACAAACTCCAATTGAACAAAGAATTCTGCTCAATTGATCAATTCAACAATCAGCTTATTGTCTATATATTTACCCAAATGTTGGATTGATTATTGAATTGTCTAAATGTCTAAACTAGAATATATATATAAGGGAAGGTTCAGAGATAAGAATTTTTTCTATCATTCTTATGTTGTTGAATGAGATGTAATTAGGTCAGGTTGAGTTGAGGATTAGTATTATGGTTTAAGAAGTAGATATACTCGATTGTGTTGTGAGTGTAGGTTCTTTGTTTTTTGGATTGTATGAGCATGTTCAACTCTAATTTTTGCTGTCAGTAATTAAGGAATGGTGCGAATGAAATATGTTTCAAATTTCAATGATATTAGTTATTCAATTTATTTCAGTGGTATCAGCATTGAATCTCTTTCTGAGGGAAAAAGGGACAAGTTATCAATGTTGAATATGTTTTGGAAGACTTTGTGAGGGTAAAAGAATACATCAATTTTGATTATCATATTTCTAAGCTGAGACAAGGAGATGGAACTCCTAATTTTTTAGCTCAGGTGATGGAGTCATATGAAGACATAAAACTTATACACAGCACACAGAGTTTGAGTAATTAAAGAAAAGTCCTAAAGTTTGGAACTCACTATATTATGGCAGGCACAGTTGTTCAAACTAACAAATCATACAGCTCCATTAGTTTTGACAGAGAAATAACACCTTCATCTTGAGGAAAAGCTCCCCCCAGGATTTTTTTGGGGGGGGGGGGGGAGAGTAAATTTAGTGTTAGGGATGTAACATGATACTTTAATGCTTTTGAGAAGTAAGATGTACTTTTACCTACTATTTAAAAAACCTCAAACTGGGTATTATCCATGGCCTTTATTTTCTTTTCTTTTTTCCTTTTTTTTTTGGGGGGGCATAGCCCAGTTATCATGCTTACTCATTAGTTGTATAATGGTCAAAACTCTAGTTGCTTGGCTATTCTCTTGCATCTTACATGGTTGGCTATTTGACTGACATGGTCTTTATGGGCCCCTATGAGTTGTTTCTCTTCTTTTTCCTTTTGGGTCTTCGTTAGTCTTTTTGTTAGTAATGAGCAGGACATGAGAATTCTTCCTCTTCCAAACTAACATAGATCTTTTCAATTAAGGATTTGAAGCTGATTGCTTATATTAGATCAATGGAATATAGCTGTTTAGAATTTTAGAAGTGTGAATGAATGAAATATTTTGCTGCTTTGTCATATTAATTTGTTAATTTTGAGTCAAACCTGTTATATAATTATCAAGCAAGCACATATACAAAGAAGCAATGGGTATTATTCTAGGATGGTTGAGTTGGGGTGTGTTTCATTGGGCATCTAAGTGAAAGTGATGTAAAATATGATATTTGCATTTATTTTTGAAAAACTTTATACTTTTTAATATTAAGTTGCCAGACTCCATTTCATTAATTTCAAATATGGTGGTTGCTGCTCCTACTTTCTCGGTACTGGCTTGAAGATTAGATATACATCATTGTTAGTGGTCTTAGAATGTTAGGGTTTGTTTGTTTACTGTTTTTAATTTTTTAAGAACAGAAAAACTTGTTTAGGAACTTGTTTTCAGAAATATATTTTTAAGAATTGTAATTCCAAATATATATCTTAAAGAAAAAAAAGGAAACAACCTCTAGATTTTTTAAACTTGTTCTCCTGTTCTTGATGTCAGTTTTATAATTAAATAAAATATTTTCTTATTTGCAATACCAGCTATCCTCTATTCTTTGTTTTCCTTAATCAGAAAATAGTTTTTTTTTTTTTTTTTAAATAGGGTCTGTTGCTTTTGTTTTTAATTTTTTTCGTTGTTGAAAATAGTTTTATAAAATAGGATTTGAAAACAGTCTTTAAAAATAATCAAAATAAGAAAGTGTTTGGCAATTCTTTTCAAAACAGTCTTAAATTACAATAATGGCATTAAAGAAGTTTGTTTTGAAATAAAATAAAATAAAATAAAAAACAGAAGCAATTTAAAGTTGTTCTTGTTTTTAAACACATGTTTCGAAAATAGTTTTTAAGAATAAAGAGGGAAAAGACTTAGGCAAACAAGTTGTTTTGTTCTTTTGTTTTTAAAAACTAGAAACTGTTTCTAACAACTCAAACCAACAGACTCATAGTTTTTGAGAACAGTTTTTGAAAACATAAAAACAAAAACATATCTAAAATGTCCTATATTTCATGTGTCATTTTGGTTGTTTTAAGTTATTAATGTGAGTGCACAGTATGCTCACTCTGATGTTTGCCAAGCAGTGCTCATTTATCTATTTATATTTAATTGTTACATTGAATTTAGATTCTTTCCATTTTTGTTCTTGTTATTCTGAAATAGAGATAGACACAAACCTTTTATGTACCATATCTAAAAATTATGTATTATGATTCATAAATTACTGTCTCTGTTTTTCCTAGAAATGTTACTTGTGAAAAAACTAAAAGGTAGAGTATCCAAATTCATATATTAAGTACTTTTCTACTCTAGGAGAATCATAATCAATGGTAATGGATAGTACAATAGATGGTCTTCATTTGTGCAATCTCAATACAAATTAGAGTCACTGTGTAAGATTCTCAGGCTTTGTAATACTACACTCTCTTCTGGAGATTGCAGTCTGTGTTAGAAGAGTAAGAAAGGAAAGGGGGAAAATGCACTTGAGTGAAAACGAAGGCATTGAGGGCAACACCTTTGTTGTTACAGGAGGTCTTGGATTTGTAGGTTCTGCACTCTGCTTGGAATTGCTTCGAAGAGGTGCTAGGCAGGTTCGAGCCTTTGATCTGCAACCTACGTCTCCATGGTCTAACAAACTCAATCAAAAAGGAGTCATCTGCATTCAAGGTTCTGCCACCCCTTTTCTTCCATCCCGTTCTATTAATTCTTCTTCATATGTTATTCATTCTATTTTGACTGCAGACTCATCTACACTTATTTCCTAACTTTTCATGTTTTGATATAGGTTTTAATTCAAAGCTTGCCTTTTTTTTTTTTTCCTTAATAAATTTTAATGTATATTACTGTTGTCTCTGATTCACACAGTTATGTTGTTGATTAAATGAAGGCAAGGCTTTCTGTTTATAGATGACACTATTCTCTTTTCGAATCAAAAGCCTTGCAACTGTTTGATTGCAACATATAATTTAGTTGTGACACTTCTCTTTGTTCCAACTGTATCCCTAATATTTTTTTTCGCTTTAAGTTCATCCTTACATCCATAGTTCTGTGCCATGATATGCTTCGTGCCTTCAGTTACTAACTGATAAGAATATATTATCAACTTATCAGGGGATGTTGCCCGGAAAAATGATGTTGAAAAGGCTTTACGTGGCACCGATTGTGTTTTCCACCTTGCTTCCTTTGGTATGTCAGGCAAGGAAATGCTTCAATTCAGTCGTGTTGATGATGTCAATATAAATGGGACTTGCCATGTGTTGGACACTTGCCTTGACCTTGGCGTATCAAGGCTTGTCTATGTTAGCACATACAATGTTGTATTTGGAGGAAAGGAGATTGTGAATGGAAATGAGACTTTATCTTATTTCCCAATTGATGATCACGTTGATACCTATGGACGCAGTAAATCAATAGCTGAGCAATTGGTTCTAAAGAGCAGTGGCCGCCCTTTGAAGTAAGTTTTCTCTTTCCCAACTATCCGGTTATATCTGCCAGTCAGGAACCTGTTATTGTTGCAACCATGGTGTCTCATCTCTCTTTTGTTTTTATTAAGCTAAAGGCACATATGCTTACGACACTGATATCTGAGTTACATACCTCTTTTTCTCTTGTGTAAAGGAATAAAAGGGGGCACTATCTTTACACTTGTGCAGTGCGTCCAGCCGCAATTTATGGACCTGGTGAAGACAGGCACCTTCCAAGGATCATAACCTCGGCAAAGTTAGGTCTTTTTCTGTTTAGAATTGGTAACCAAAATGTAAAATCAGACTGGGTTTATGTGGATAACCTTGTACTTGCTCTGATACTGGCAAGTATGGGACTTTTGGATGGAAACCCTGGAAAGGGAAAACACCCAATAGCTGCTGGCCAGGCATACTTTATATCTGATGGTAAATATCCGTTTACTTTTTTTATTGACTCAAGATATTGATTACTTAGCACAGGGAAATAGGAAATGACTCTTTTTTAACAGGTTCTCCAGTCAACTCTTTTGAATTCATCCGACCACTACTCAGGAGTTTGGATTATGAATTACCAAAAACATATATATCCGTTGATCATGCTCTTATTATTGGAAGGATTTGCCAAGGAATGTATACAATCTTGTACCCATGGCTGAATAAGTGGTGGCTTCCTCAGCCATTCATCCTTCCAGCTGAAGTGTACAAGGTCAGTCCTTCCACTCATGTTGGATGGTTGGAGACATAAATTTTTCTGGTAGCAAGCCAGCCTATAGTAAATATAAGCATGTATTGTTGTGTAGCTTTTTTTTCTTTTTAACCAGAATGAAAACCCTTTCTATATTGTATTCTGCTGTAGTTAAGTAAGAAAGCACGTAGCAACCATCGCTTTGTTCTTTGCCTTCAATTGCTATATTATGAACTTCATACTTTGTGCTTTGACAGGTGGGAGTTACCCATTATTTCTCATATCTCAAAGCTAAAGAAGAGTTGGGCTATGTCCCCATGGTGAGCCCCCGAGAGGGGATGGCTGCAACCATCTCTTACTGGCAAGAGAGGAAGATAACTCTCGATGGTCCCACAATCTATGTGTGGTTCTTTGCTGTTGCTGGAATGATATCATTGTTTTGTGCTGCTTTCTTACCGGAAGTAGGACCTGTGTCGTTTCTCAGAGCTCTCAGTCTTTTCTTCTTTCGTTCTATGTGGACGACAAGGTTGGTGTTTTGTCTTGCTGCAGCTGCACATATCTTTGAGGCTATTTATGCTTGGAAACTGGCTAAAAGGGTGGATCCTCATAATGCAAATGGTTGGTTCTGGCAGACTTTTGCTTTAGGAATCTTTTCATTGCGTTTTCTATTGAAGAGGGCAAGGAATTAAGTCAGGGCAACTTTGTTGTATGGACAATTCTAACATATCCAAATTAGAAGTTTGTGTATTAATACTTTGATTTTATGATAAAATAAAAATTGTTAATTTTAACGATATAAAAATAAATGGTTAATATTTATGATTAGGAGATTTGTTTTATAGGTAAAAAATTAATAATATGATATTTTTATTTTGGATTATAATTTTTTTTTAATTTTAAATTTAATGAATTAATATTTATTGATCTCAATTTTTTATTAAATTAGATTAATCAATTTCAATCATAGTTTCTTATTAGGTTAAATTATTGTTATCATTTTTCATATTAATTCTAATTATAAATCAAGTAAGATTATATTAGTTTTAGACCAATTCAACAAACTCAACATGTTTTGATACATCTAATAAGAATATTAAGTGTGATTTAGTAAGTATAAATTCAAAAGTGATTCTCTTTGTTGACAAATTACTCTGGATCAATTTTTATTGTTTGGGGAAAGATAGAAGAGTATATTTCCGACATTTTTTTTATAAAGAAGATAAACATAACTTATTTTATTTAAATTGTGTAATAAATACAATTTATGAAATAGCTGTAAATGCTTTTCTTTCCTAGGTGTTTGTTTCAATATATAATGATTATTTTATGTGGAAAAATGATTATTTTATTACCGACGAAGTTAATGGTATGGATTCCAGTTGACAAATAGATTGGGCTTCTTGCTGTGAGGGTTGTTAGGGCCATCATATTGATGTTAACATTTGACAATAACGACTTTATTGATATTCGAAATCACATAATTTTCCTTCGAAAATGCAGACGTAATAGTTGGTTTTGTTGACATTGACTAACGGGTAAATGGGCAAAATTTTTAAAAAATTATATAAATATTAAATTAATTATAATTTTTATTATAATATTAATTTAATTCAATTTCATTCAATTTGATATTAAATTAATCTTATCATTATATTACTATTAAAACAATATTAAATTAATATTCAAAGATTATATAAATATAAGATTAATCATAATTTTTATTTTCACATTAGTTTAAATGTAGAAAAAAATCTCACTTAAAATAAAATCATTAATTTATTGTTATCCTAAAATAAAATCCTAATTAAAACTCCAATTTTAAAAATTCTTAATTCTTATTACTAAATATAGAAAAAAACCTCACTTAAAATAAAATTTTTAATCCATTGTTATCCTAATGCGGACTGAATAAAGATAAAGTCTTGTAGAGATACAAAATTTTTTTAATATATGTTTGTGGCTTTTGATGATATAGCTGCAAAGTACGAAATATTATATTAAATAACAGAGAACTCTCCAATTTATTATTGTATGGGTGACTTCTAAATGCTATTACTCTATTTTAATTTCAATTGATAGGAGTTTTTTCAATTCTCACTTCAAAGATTTTTTTTTCTTAGTTTCTTATTTATAAATGATGAAAAGTTTAAAATTTTTTATTATTTGGTAGGTATATACCGATTTGTACTTTAATTCAGTTGTTTGAATTGTTTTTGGATTAATGCTATTTGCTATTATTATCAGAGTTTAAGATATTTTGGTTAGAATCTTAATCTTTTTAGGTTAATTTATTATTAAATAAGAATTTAAAACTTAACTCATTTTGATTAAATATTTATTTTATTTTTTAATAAATCTGCTTATTGTTTAATTTTTTAAGTAAGTATCATTATTAAATATTCAAAATTTGATTTTTTTTCTTTAAAAGCAAAACATAATACTTTTTCTTAAAAATTAATTTTTCAATTGAACTTGATATTTTATTTTTTAATTGATCTGTAACTAATTTCAATAAATTTAACTGTAACCTAAGTTTATTAATAGAAATTAATAGAAATACTAACAACATAATTAAATTAATATCAAGATAAAAATTAGAATTAATTTGATGTTTAATATAATTTAACAGAATTACTTTGAAGTTAATTTAACGGTAATATTAACAATAAGATTAATTTAATGTCAAATTAAATTAATATCATAATAAAAATTAAAATTAATTTGATGTCAATTTAATAATTTAATTTTTCACAGAAGAACTTACACATTTAGTCTCTAATAATTACGCGGTTGGACCTGCGGGTAATCGCGCATTGCAAACATTTCGGAACCTTTCTTTACCGTCCATTTTCGAGACATTGAACAGTGCTCATTTTCTTTTGGTATGAATAGATGCGCATATATATTGCTCGGAAAACTTCGCAGAGATTAGAGGGCAACATTTTGACATCTCTTCTCCATTTGATTATACTTTTCATAGAAATTGTATTTTTTCATTTTTCTAGTGAGATAGATCTATTACATGTCTATGTTGCACACAATTTGCATTCCATTTTCTAGACTTAGTATCTATAATTAAATGATAAAAGTTATAAAATTTTACATGCAACAATCTAGGGTGATAAAATTAAATGATAATTATTATTTCTATTATTGAAATCAAATAAAAATCTTCAAAACAAAGCTTGAAGTGATAATGAAATGTGAAGCTAGCTTTGAAGTTGATAGGACAAATTTTTTACTTAAGAGAATAACCCATATCAAGTACTATAGTGCTTCCTGGCCTATCAAGGAAGAAGATCTGTCCATTGTAAGAACCTTGATCGTGTTGATATTTTACGTTATAACATATGATGTTCTTTTATCGAAGAAGGCACTTCTTCTAAAATCAAGTAATTAGACGTCATCATATGTTTAATCCAGAAATTTATGAGGCTAACCCACCACCCTATCACTTGGGGAAATAAACAACCACCCTCCGTATTAGAAAAATGAATTAGATTAGCTCCCGTGCAATACATAAAATTTTTTAAAATCAAAATTAATATGTGTGTGTGTTTTATGTTTCACAAATAAATTTATCAAAAAATTATTATAAGAAACATAAAGATAATATATACATTATTCTCCTTCTCTAAAATAAATTGCACAGTTAATATAAATATTATAAAAATTATGAAGGTTAATATAATTTATATAGTTAAAAAACTTCAATTAGAAACATAAAGATACATACACACACACATTAATCTCATTATCTAATTTTTGATAAAAATCTTCTATTTGATGAAAAATTTAATATAAGATATCAAAATCAATAATCAAATAAAAATTAAAACTTGAGGGATTAAATACTCAATTCCATCAAATCTATTTATTTCAAAATTAATTTAAAATTATAATAGTTATTTTTTTTCAATAAATACACTGTAGCTTATCATACATGAACACTATAACGATTTACAATATCTACATTTTAAATAATTTATTAAGAATATGAAATATATTTAAATAATAAATAATTATTTTACATCACACAAATATTCTATCTAAAAGTAATTTTGAATTTGATATGTTTAAAATGTCAACTAATAAGAATATTAATGAAATTTTAAAATTAATAATTTAAAATATAGTGAGAAATTAATTATAATAATTATTAAATTTAAATAATAGTATGAAAGGATAGTATTTTAAATAAAATATTTTAAAATAAATTTATAATATAAAATTTAAATATATATTTACTGTAAATTAAATTTATTTTAGTAAAATAAAGTGGTAATAAATATAAAATGTATACTCGTATAAGTATTATAATTATGATAATATTGGATAAATATGTAAAAGCACTATAATAATTTACAATATAGGTATATATAAATAATTCATTAAGAATGTAAAGTAAATTTGAATAAAAAAGTAAATAATTATAAGATTTTTAAAATAAATATTAAAATATAGATTATTAGTATATTGTAAATTTTATTTATTTATTTAAAAGAGGATGGGAAGTTAAATAATTATAATATATCAAATTTAAAAATAAAGTAAATTAATTTAATAAAATATAAAAATGAGAGTTCATTAAATACTATTTGACATTGAATTTTTTTAGGATGTTTTTGGAGGAAAATTTGCAGGTGGAAGACTTTTAAAATATTGATAGAATATAGATTATTAAAAAAATATATAATGCAATATATCATTAATTTCCATTCCATTTTATTTTCTATCCCTATCTTTCTTTTTTTTTGACATCTTTACAATAAATATTAAAAGTAATTCTCATGTAATTATAAGATTTTTAAGATAAATATTAAAAATGGTTTATTAGTAATTGTAAAATTTTTTATTTATTTAAAAAAGGATAAAAATTAAATAATTGTAATATTTTAAGGAGTCATTTGGTCATGTGGGAAATAAGTTCCTATGAAAAGTTAAATTTTTTAAGAAATTACTTTCTATATAAACTTCCCGAAAAGTTCTCAATGTTATTTAGTTAATATGAAGGAAATTGTATTTCCTAGGAAATAAAAGATACCTAGAGGGTAGGTAAATAATTTTCCATATTCCGTTGGAAATATAATATCTTGGGAAGTGATTTCTTATGTTTTGTGAGCAATTAAATAACTCATAGTTTTCTATTTTCTAGAAAATATAACTTTTCACATTCTTGTTGTGAATCAAACGACTCCTAAATTTAAAAAGAAAGTATATTAATTTAATAAAATATGAAAATGGAAACCATTGCATTAAATGCTCTTTAACATTTTGGAGGTTGTTTTGGGAGGAAAATTTATATGTGAAAAAGTTTTAAAAATATATATATATAATATAAAGTTAGATAAAGATATAGATAGAATATAGATTATTTAGGAAAAAAATATAAAGTGATATATCATTAATTATCATTCCATTTCATTTTGCATCTATATCTTCTTTTTTTTTTTAGATTTTTAAGATAAATATCAAACATAGTTTATTAATTAATTTTGAAAATTTTTATTTATTTAAATGAGGATAGAAAATTACATAATTACAGTATATTAAATTTAAAAAAAGAATATTAATTTAAAAAATGAAAATAACATATATTATATTAAATGTTCTTTGACATTAATTTTTTTAGAAGTTGTTTTAAAAAGAAAATTTATACGTAGAAAAATTTTAGAGAAAGATATAGATTTCCTCCCAACCAGCCTCCGTGTTAAATAAAATTGCCTACCCTTTTGCAAGGGTAAATCAAAGTATAATAAGGGTATATTTTATTAAAAAAGGTGAAAGTAACTACTTTTTGTACAAAATTTTAACTTAATCAATCGTCAATTCATACACGTTCAATGTGGAAGTTTGTGTATAGGATGAGCACGCAACAAATATTATCTTTCTTGTTACTATTATACGAGGATGCAAAGCTAAACAATACAATTTCAATAATTGAACTTGCCCTCAAATTGAAAAAAAAATTCAAGATTTTAAAAGTCAAATCTCCATTATTGAAAAAGCTTCACAGTACTTTGAAATTGATTAAGAAAAAATGTATAGAATCTTAAAATTTATTATCTAAATCATAGCTTACCAATATTCTTATACTAAAAGTATTAAAATGTTCTTTTAACGCTTTTTAGATTCACAAATAAATTGTAAAATAAAATTATATATATATATATATATATATATATATATTTAAGTATATAAAATTGTGTATGGAAATAAAATTATATATTAAATACAATATTTAATTTTATTTCTAATTAATTCAATTCTAAGTATTTTTATATTTTTTATTTTATTTAAAAATTTCCAATAACACTTTTGTGATGGGATTATTCATCAAAAAAATAAAAATCAAATAAATTTCATGGAAATAGCATTAAGAAATGTTTTACATGCATATTTTTCTCACAGTTCTAAAATTGTGAGAAACGTTGTAGGAAATGTATTTATTCACAGTAAAATAATTATTTCTCACAACATAAGCCGCCAAAAAAGCACTCTTTTACACTATTTTCTGAATTTTAGTGCTTACTCAATTATAATATCAAGATGTCATACTTGTCAAAATATAAATAAAAATAATATTGTGATCTTAGTGTTACAATAAGATTAAAAATATTTTCACTCCCACTATTGCATATACTTTTTGAAAAAAATACCCTTTGAGAAAAATTAATTATTACTTTACCCCTTTTCAAAAGTTATTCTTGAAATCCCTTTTTTTTTCTGTCACATCAATGCTAAAAAGTGGAATGTTGCAAAAGTGACAACCTCTCCATTGTAGGTGGTGAGGAGAAGTTGGCCTTGCCTTTTGCATATAAATTCTCACTCATTTTTCTTTGTTATATGTAGTTTCAAATCTTCCTTCTTATGCTAGGAAAAATGAAAGTGTCATGTTGCCATAATGAAAGCAAAATGACAAGCAATGTAAGTGGTAAATAGTGTAAAAAATATTGCCATACTATAATGTGTTTGTATATGCCTTCGATTCATCTCTCTCTTCCTAAAAGGCAAATGTTTTGAGAGGATAGGTGTTGGCCTTGGATAAGAATGGGTTTTATGTATGACTACACAATGCACACTTCAAGTTGGGGCATAACTTTGCAAAAAAGGATGATGTGGCTTTATGCTTTATAGGAGCTAGTGCAACAATAAAGTTAGCCCAATAGCAACATTCACAAATTTATATGTAGCCAATGCTTGCCTTTAGAAACAATGTGGGACCTATTATGATAATTGAAGCAAGGTAGGATGGAGGTTTAGTGTGTAGAGTCGTTTATATTTCGTGGAGTGTGAGGGATATGCATATGGTTATTAGTATTAGCTTGGCAATAACATCCACAACTTCACATGTAGATTTATCACTGGTAGGGAATTTATTCTAAGAGTTAAAGTGAGATTTGATGGAAGTTCTCAGTGTGGATGCTTTGTGCAAGAGATATACAACGTTACAATTAGGTGCTTATTATATAATGAAGTAAGAAACTGTAGGATTTATATATGATGGATTTGAAGACCAAGGGTATAAGGAGTCTTTTACATTAACTACAATATTCTAAGTGCTACTTTGCTTGTTATTTGTTAATTTTTTTGAAGCTAGAATGTAATGATAGGGCCATCTTTGAATAGGGTGTGGAAGTATAATTGCATGACTTTTTATAAACGGTTAGTTTCAATATGTGTAATAAGATATGTTTGATCAATTATGTCATATTTATTTGGTGAATTATCTTAATTGTAATAGGAAATGGTAAATGACATTATTTTATTTTTATTGTTCCTTATGGAGGTCTTATTTTTCTGCCGTAATAGACCTACTTAAACAATTAACCATACTAAAACAACTAACATGTAGAAACTCATGAAAGTAAAAATCCGTTAATGCATTAATGTAAAGACCCATAAATTTATGCTAGAATAAGTCCATAAATTAATCAATGCATAAGTCCAAAAGTTAATGAATAAAAATAACTAAATATAAGTCCATAAATCCATATACATAAATAATAATTGTGCAAACGCATAACATATAAATTAAAGAGCTAGAGAAAATATTGAAGCTTTAAATATATCATTGGTGCTTTTGGCTTAAAGTCAAGTTGAAGGTCAAAAGATCATCACCATCTCCATCATCATAACCATGTTATGGAGGATCTTGATTTAACTGGTGCTATTGATCATGCTTTTGTAGCCATTACTTATGCTTAGGTTGGTTTTCTTGGCCCATAATTATTAAATCTAGTTGTTCCTACTCCTACTATGACCATTATTGATGTGTTAGATCAACATATGTAATTTATGATGGATTTGTGTTAAATAAGTATGGCTATTATATATTATCCTTGCAACATAGGTGTATATGAGGAGGAAACACAATACATGTGTAAAAAAATTATGCCTACATTTACTAGAGCACATGCTAAGAATCTAGTAATGCCTTTATAGGCATAGGTGCGTACACCTCCCTTAATGCCATCTATAGACCTATTAGCTATGACCATGAGGATTGTTAAGTGATCCACTACTATAGACCCTCGATCTATTATGGTTATGGTGGACAAAACAATGGTTAGGATGGTAGTTTGATTAGTGCTATGAAGGTGGGTGAACATCTACCATGCCTTTGCACAATTGATGACTCCTCAATGAAATAGAGCATAGTTATCTCAGGTGGTAATGGCATGGGCACAATTGGAAAAATGTAAATCTTCTTGGTATTGGATTGCATTGAGGGCTTTACTAGTGAAGCATGCAATTGCAATTCAAACATGTGTTATTAGTGGTTATAATACATAAAACACAAATGGTTTAGGGAATAAGGAGTTAATGCACATAATTAATGCAAAAGTTAGCTTTTTATGTATTGTCTGATAACCTTCTAGTACCAATGTAGGTAATATAACCCAAACAACAACTTATAATGTTATAATGTGCTTAGGGGTGGTTGCGGTCACATTAGGCATCCTAGACCTTAATGTGTTACCTATAGAAGACCTCCCAAGTGGGGTAAGGATGTCTTGTATGGTTGATCAAAGGTCTAGATTATCGGTGCTTTCTATATTTGTTGTGTTTCGTTTCACATATAATAATTTTATATTTATTTTATAAGAGAAATAATTAGAATATTAGGGATGCCTTTAAGTTGAAATGAAAATGATATATGTATTGAAAAATTTTGATGAATAGATATGAATAAATTATGGTATAAAATAAAATTGATGTTTTAGTAAATCTTATTATAAGTATTTTTTTTTAGAAAATAAATGAGAAAAATTTTAGTAGAACACTAAAGTATGAGGTTATAAGTTATTATAAGTGAGTACATAAGTATAAAAGATTATTAGGGAACATTTCCAAAATTACCTTGGTCACTATTCCTCATTTTAAGCCTTAAATCAACCCCTTCCCTTTATTTTTCACAAATTTACCTAAACTCTGACTTTCCATTCTCTTATTTTTTTTCTTCCTTATCTTCTTATTTTCAAATCAAGGCTAAGGAGTACCAATCTTCCTTATATTCTTTATCTAATCTAGGTAAGAACATTATTCTTATTATATTAACTTTTCACTTTCTTTAAGAATAGATAAGAATTAGTGGTATTTTGGACTTCAAATGGGAAATAGGAATCTTGTGATTTTGGTGTGATTAGTATTAAAAAACATCAAATCTAACCTTTTCACATTCTCTCCTACACTAGTTGAGCGAATATTCTAGCTCAAATTCCTTAATTTGTGACGATCCTTTTCTAGTCTTGAGTTTAGTGTGATTATGTTGGAATATGATGATTTGATTGAGTTTAATGTTAATGAATACTTGTATAAGGTGTTACAAATATGTATTAATGAATAGATAATGATTTGATATGTAATAAATGGGTAGGGGTGCTTAAAATGTCAAGTTAATAGTGGTAAACTTTCTAGAAAAATGTTTAATGTTCATCTATGATGTACTTTGTGAGGCATTTCGTATAGAACAATGTTTCTAGAGGTCATGAAGTACTTCTCAAGGTGTTTTTTTAAAGTATTTCTTGAGCTTATAACTTTTTCATCTTAAGTTCATTTTTTGCAAATCACCTATTGTTAAGAAATTATTTGAGTCTACTTTCTAATGACATTAGTTTCATATAAAAAATATTATGCATATTTTGAGATATTACTAAGATTATGGATAAAGGTAAAAACTTTAAGGTTGTGAAAATTTAGATTTTTAGAACTAACTCGTAAAAGCCATAACTCCATCAAATTTTAAACAATTTAAGCAAGTGACTAGTCTATGAAAAGCTATTTAAGTATACTTTCATATAAAACAAGTTTTATAAATAATAAATTTATGAATTTTTAATTACTCAAAAAATATCACTCAAGGGTCTAAATTAAAATGATTAATTAATGTATTTTATTTGATCTACATTGTGTTATTAAGATATATAATGGTTTAATGTAGGATGGATAGTTCCTAAACATTAAGATAGGAGTTTATGATGTTTATAAGATAAATATATAAATTATTGGTCATGAAATAAGAATTTAGATGTTATATTTGTATGATGTGTTATAATGAATTTTTTATAATACCTATGGAATGAAATATGTTATATGACTATGCATTGAGACATGGTATTATTTAATTGATGTGATGAATATGGATTGTGCCATGATGTGAAAAATGAAAGTATTATGCTATTAATTAAGAAATGTAACAAAGCCAACATGAATGTTGGATGACTAATTCCTAATAATTGGTGGGAGTGTATAAGATTGGTTTAAGAGGAACAAAGATGGAAAGGTGGGAGAGTATAAAGTTGGCTCGAGAGTCATAAGATAGATATATATATTTTTTATTATTGGTAGCTATACAATGTAATATTAATTTAAAATTTAATTGTTATTATTTATCTTGATATGGTAAAATCTTGATAGAATGGTTATGATTGAGCCTCTTATGGCTATTTAAGCATGAATTAATAGTCACAAGGTGGATATAAAGACCTTTATAATTAATTATTGTTAGTTATGTTATTGAATTATAATCTAATTGTCTATTGATTATTCTATTATGATGTAATTGTGATCATAAGATTATAGATGGGTTACTTGAAAAGGAAATAATGGATTTGGTTATTTAATGCATTATGTTTTTAGGAGGATGGCCTGGTTAGTATGATTAATCCATAATTATGTATGATTGTATTATAATATTTACTCATTAAGCCCTAAGCTTACTCCTTTATATTTTACTTTACAAATACATAGTTTAAACCTTTGTCATCATTTTGCTCAGAGCTAGACTTGTTGACATGTTCTTTGGTATAACTTTGCTTGCACAAGGTTTTTGATATGATAATAGAACTTTAGGGCTTTATTCTAAGTACAAGATATAAGTAGATGATTTTTGAACTAAACTTTTTAGGTTAGTTAGATTGGCTTAACCTTATCTTAGGAGGAATATAAATAAACTTAATCTTTTTATATTTTGTAAACTTATGTTTTTTATGATGAATGAAAATTTTCTTCTTTTCAAATATTGCTCTTCTCTCTTAATGCATACCTTAATTAATTAGCTAGATAATAAGAATTAAGTTAGATTAGGCTTGTGAAAATTAGGTAGTAGGTTTACTTATCATGATTGGATCAAAGTCATGACAATATTATATGGGGTAAGGCAAATGTGCTAATGGTAGCTAAAGTAAAAATGATAAACAAAAGTTAGATATGACATAAGAGAAAAATAAAAAGGTTCTACTAGATTGAATCATATTTCATGGGGGCACCATACCTAGTGCATGATATAGCTTAACTAGTGAAACTCAACTATGTCATAATGGATAAAGGGCACAACAACTTGCTATTGTCTTATGGCATCTTTAGCTTTATGACTGAAATCCCACCAAAATAGTTTCTCTTTTCATTTCAGATAATATTTTAGTGCTTTTATAGAATAGGAAATCACAGTGCATCTTGCTCAGAAGGTGTAGCTTGGAGTAGGAGTATAACACGGATAAGGTAAGAAAAGTGACCATTAAAAAGGAAGCCAAACTAAATTATTAAGCATGGTTAAGCCAATATACACTAGAGAAAGCTAGATGTTCGAGGTAAGCTCTATTTTATTTAGCTTGTGCACCATGATAGCCCTAGCTAAGAATAGTGCCACTTTAGACTTGTCATACGGCCTCGAGTAAAACAAGGTAAAAATTAAACGTTACATTATAGTGTAACACAAAAAAATCCATTATCTCAAGTATAGACAGACATGCCTTAGAAGAAGGTTGTCCAAGTAATGTCAATACATCTCAATGGATTAGTTATTGTTAGTGCTTTTTGTATGGCCCACCCAATGTTTGCCAAGTAACATAAATTGCTTTTATAGGAATTTCTCTAGACTTATTAAAGGAATGATGCTTAAGATAGGCTCATATGCCCAAACCTATAGCAATTGGAGGCACCTTTCTACATTACTACTATTGTACATAAAGCCATAACAAAGCTTATGGTAGATCTAGGTAAAGACTACTAAACTCGAAATAAACTTGAAAATAGTCATATAAGTGAAAAAGATAGTATAGTATATAAACTAAAGAAAAATGCAAAACATCCTTATAACTTTAGGGTGGTTAAATTTTACCTCCTTACACTTTAAAAACTTAGAAATACCCCTTTAAATTATAACAAAAAACCCTTAGAATTAACACTTATCATTAACTTAATTTATTATTTTATCAAATTACATAATTTTTTTCCTTAACTTTTAACATAAGAATCATAACATTATAATATGCTAGTTTATCTTATCTTTTTTTTTCAAATAATTTATATATTATATAATTAACTAAAACTAAATGAGATCTATCGAGTTTTAATTAAATACCTTAAAAAGAGTTATAAAATAATGTGGGAAAATAAAGTGGAAATAAAGATTTATGTTTAAAAAATTTATGAAAAAATATGTAATTTGATAAAATGGTTGATTAAATTGATGATATGTATTAATTTCAAATTTTTGTAGTTTAAAGATGATTTCTAAGTTTTTAAAGTAAAAGGGAGTAAAATTCATCCACTCCAACATCAATAGGGGATATTTTACATTTTCCCTTATAAATTATGGGAGACTAGAATGAAAATGGCACTCATGATCTAAGTTATTGTTCAATAGTATTTAAGTCTTGTTAGTGGTGAAGATACATTATGTTTATAAAGTTGTCACTTTTCTCTAGTAACAATATCTCGCTAATAAGGATCATGATGTATGCTTTAACATGCCCACAGAAGGTGTCCTCGTTGGCATCAAGGGGTAATGGTTAACGAGTATATGTAAAAGAACATGCAATGAACCTTAATTCTTTGTAATTATCAATTGTTAAGGGTAATGCCTAAGAGATCTTGGTACAATTGAAGAGCATCATGTTAGATTGAATTGAGGAGAGACTCTTTATTAATAGAGATACTAGTATAAATTGCAACATTAATAGTGTGACAATGGCTTTGTTAAGACTTAAGTGGAAATATAGGTCTTAGGTTGCCACCTTTCCAATAATGTAGAAAGCAACACTTAGTCTAACCTTATGTCCCCTATACATGTAAAATGCACATTACAAAAAAAATTACCATTTAGTGATAGAAAAATTCATTGATAATTTAATTGGTGATGGATTTAGAGACATATTGGAAGCCATCAATAAACTAATGATTGATTTAGTGATAGATTTTTTTATCCATCCTTAACTTTTATCATTAATTCCATCAATAAAGTTGTAACCTATGATGATTTAGAACCAATGATCAAATAGCACTAGATTTGTCTATTACTAAATTTGTGAGCAAATGTCTATTGCTAATTTTATCAGTAATTTACAAAAAAATATGTGTATATTGTTCTTATTTAGCAATGGAATATTCCATCGCTAAATATGATCCACAGTAATTCTATTGTTAATATTGAAATTTCTAGAAAATTATGGATTTTGTTATTTATAAATTTGTCATTGATTCTATTATTAATCTAGGAAATATTGGTAATATGCTCCCTATTTTTATAGTAACCCAATTAATTAAAACCCTTCACTAATATAATCTATCCAAAATAAATATCCATTCAACAATAAAATTTCCTTAATCAAATATGTACATATAAAAATAAACCTTAAACCCTATAAAGTTAGCTCTTATCATCCTTTAACTATTGCTTATCATAGTGTTCTCCTTCTTGTTCAATTGATGGATTATCATTTAGTAGTATGTCAACAAGTATTTTTGACCTTTGAAATAAATGGCTGAAATAGTGGTCATAGTGCTTAATCTAGCTTTGTTGGATAACAAGCTGTTGTTGTTGGATAGCAAACTTCCACTCCTCTTATGCCTCCACATTCTTTCAATTAATAATGCCTTACAACTTAACTAATAAAGATGAACCAACCATGACAGATTAAGGTTTAGTAACTTTGCACACCTATAATCCTAGGTCATAAATATAACTTTTTTTATTTTGATTGCTAGTTGCCTTCATTCATATTAGGCTTTGTCAACCTATGTTGAGCTACCCTAGCCACCCTTAGTTGGTGCTTAACAAAAGTTCTCCATTAGCATTTTAGCATATTCATTTTACAAGTTAAATTTAAAAGTTAAAAGCTTTTGACACATTACATATAATAAAATGCATACCAGAAGTAAGTAAATATTTCCTAAGTCTTTTTTAATCTATGATGCATGAATTTCTTGGTACCTTTCTTATTCACATGAATTTTTGTCCCTAGGAGTAACTTTAGATCAGTAGGCATATGACCTAGACCAACCATTTGAAAATTTATATATAGCATGAAACAACACTAAGTTAGTATGACTCAAATATATAATTCCATCATAAAAATAACTATTATCAATGTCTTTCCATCTTTTTCTTTTACTTAGATATAGAGATTAAACCATATATATGTAGGCTCCTTCTAGTAATAGATGCCTTGTTCTTCTTATTGATCTTGTGCTTTTTTTTAAAGTTATCTTCCTCTCACTTCTTAAAGTTAACAAATAGGTTGTCAAGTATCCATTAGAGGTTTTTTGTCAAACCCTTCCTTATTTGGTTGATAATGCCCCTATAGTTTGACATAACTTTATAAGTAAATTTTTTCTTTATAATGCATATAAGATTGAGCTTTCACTTGTACATAGCTTACAAATATTCAACAATTGAAGTTAAATGAGTGTAAATTGACAAATTAAAATATAAGTATAGAATTAACAATTAAGGACCTATATTTACTTACCAATTACTAAACCATTAGTCTTTAAGGCATTCAAAGCAACTATTGTAGCTAAGGGATAACTCCATAAAATGAGCTTGGATTATGTTTGTTATGTCCTTAATAGAACCATAGTAGGCTCAACAATTAACCCATAATCAAATACATCAATGCAACATAGTGATTGTGAACTATCAATATGTTAATAACAATCATATCATTAAATGTTAATTACATAATACTTACAAATCACCTTTTGAATGCACTTAAACTTAACCATCATTAAGGATTTTACCTTATAGCAAAGAAGGTGGCCACTTCAAATGAGTTGTTAATGTTAGAGCATTTTGTTAGGTAGGACACTTCTAACTAGGCTTCTAAATGTGCTCTATAGCAAGAGGCTACAAAGAATGAGACTCTTACCCAGGTATTTAGCATGGTGGCTACCAACCAATTTGTGGTCCTAAAGTAATAAGAGTGGATGGTGTGGCATTCTGAGTTATAGAAGATAATATCGCTATCCTACCACCATGACTATCTGCTACGTGATCACCCTTAGTGAAAGTATCCCTACCTCTATGAAATAAAGATATAGTCACATTGAACAAATGAAAAACAAAAGGTAAACTAAATCCATGTAGGCATTAATGTTTAACTAATTACAAAATAAAGAAAACTACCACTAATTTCAATTCCTATATCTTTTTTAATTGATACTAAAAACTAACTTATAACTAACACTAATTTCAATTCCTAATTAAATGTAAAACTAACTTAAAACCTATAATAATTTCAATTCCTATTTCTTTCCTACCTAATACTACAACTAACTTAAAACTAACACTAATTTTAATTCTTATGTATTTTCTAACTTAAAACTATATTTAACACCTATTTCATTCCTAACTTAATTCAATTCCTATTTTAAACTTTGTTTTTTGCAACAAAAGTAGCAACCATAATGCACCAAGCAACATATGAAACCTTTATTCTTATTTTATTTTAGTCTTATCTTTAATCAAGTATGCATAGCCATATCTTAACCTATTTGATTAAAAGTCTTATTTAACATTTAATGACATTTAAGTTTAGATTTATATATAAGACCTAACCTTAACTAACTTTTCATTTGGCCTAACAATTTACATTCTAATGCATACATTAAAGTACAAGTAGTTCTCATTCAACATGGTCAAATCTTTTATCCTATTGACTAGTCAACAAAAAAATAATTCAAACATAGCCTAACAAGTCTATCAATTCTATAAATTTTTATCTTGCATTCAAAAACATATTTTTAAACAATTTTGGAAATCATACAATTATATAAATTTTTATATTAAAAAATGAGAATAATTAGAAATAAACATTTTCCTTCCATTTAGAAGGAAAATGTTTCTTCCTAATATTCAAATAGAAAGTTTCTTACTAGCATCAACATCTAGTTAATACACAAATAGGAACTTTTAAATTAATCAGCAAAATAACCTAAAAATCATCACATTCTAGCAATTTCACTTTTAAAAACCATTATTTCACTTTCATTCTAAACTAATTGTAATCAATTTAACCAACAAAATAACCTAAAAATGAAAAAACATAACTCAAAGCATCATAGTGATAAGAAAAATAGAGGAGAGAAGAGGGAAAAAGAAAAAGAAATAAAAGGTTGCTATCATGACCTACATATAATTTAATTAGCAATAAATATATTTGTTGCTATGTTCTTTCAGTGAAATGGTGCATTTAACTTAGTCATAGATTTTAAAAATTTCATTGTTAAATCCTAAAAATATTTCATCATTATGCTAAAAAAAGTTTCAAATTTAGGACACATTATTTGTTGCTAACTTTTCATTAGATACTACTAATGGAATTAGTGATGAATAGAAGATAGTTTACTGTTAAATCCATCACTAAACTTGTAATAAATTATAAAATATTTTTTAAAATAAAAAACCCATTTACTGATAGGGTGTTCATAGATATTTTTATTGTGAAATATCCATTGATAAATACAAAAATTATTGTAGTGGTAGGAATTTAACCCATTTTAAGATAACCTCATTGGTTGGGTTAAGGATCCTATAAATCCACCCTTGATGTGGCCATATAACTTGTAATTGGGTATACAAGGACACCTCTAATTGGTGGCACCTTTGCAAATATAGCAACGTAAAACTCTGTAGTGTAGAAAGAATTGAACTAACAAGTAAGGCTTCAAAGCTTGCACCATCCATAGTTAAAGCGGCCATAATTATGCATGCCATAATATGAGAGAAAGGTTAGTTAATTACATAAAACAAACTTATATAATTGAATTAAAGGGGCATAGGTTTGGGGGTTTTGGTTTGGGTGTTAGGGTTTTAGAGTTTATGGTTTAATATTTTAGTTTTCTATATTTAGTGGTTAAAGTTTGAGGATTATAGATTTGAGGTTATAGGTTTGTGAGTTCTAACCTTTAAGGTCAAGGTTCTAGGGTTCAAGTTTAGTGTATAACAACAAATACTAATAATATAATTCCCATTTTTTTAAATAATGAATTACTTCTGTTTTCTAGTTACAAGATTTATACCTAAATAACATGTATAACTATTACCTAAATGGAATAATAATAATCAATATTAGGATTCACAACTAAGATGCACTAGATAATTTGTTCATAATTCAAATGAATTATGTAATTGTTGACCCTATTTCATAATAATGATTAATATTAACAAAAAAGAAAAAACATGCAATAACTAGTTTGATTCTAATGTGCATACATCTATATAGATTCCATTCCTAAACCCTAATTCATATTACAAGTCAATATTATACAAATAGATGAGAAGGTGAAAAGAATGTACTTGGTCTTCTATGGATAATTTCTAGTTATTGGGGGAGATGATTGAATTATACAAAAAAATTATTTACAGCAAAATAAATAGTCTAATTTTTCAAAAAAAAATCAAATTCACAAAATAAATAAGATAAGAGGAGAAAATTTACCTAATCTTAGAGGTAGAAGCTTTAGGTTAGAGGGAGAATGAGAATACTAGAATGGGAAGATATATATACTAAAATGATCCTACGATTTGCAATGACAAGGTTGGTAGCCTACTGCATCTCCTTACAATAAATTGATCAATCCACTGACCTTTCTATTATAAATGGCGAGGTTGCCATGTCAATGAGCCCATATTATGTGTGCTAATGTGGCATAGAAACAAGCATTTTGAAAATATATTTTAAAATGAAAAGGAATAAGAATAACTATTATAGAAATGCCAAATGACATTGGTCATTTAAACGGTTCAATAATGGTTAAAAACTAATGTATATACAAGAGACATAATATGTTAGATGATTCAAGGTTAGTTTTCTATCTGACATGAAAAATAATAATGAGATCAATTTTTTTACATGAAAAGTGACATGTTAAGAGCCTAGATAATGTTGAATAATTGGTATACAACCTTAGAGTTATAATCAATGTAGAAATGAATTATAATTAATGTAAAAAATGAGTTATGATGTCAATTTTCAACTTAACAACAAATGTGGTTATTTAAATAAGATGTCAATTTGTAAATTGTCATTAAAAATCAACATCCTTTTATATCACACATTAGACATAGTACATTGATTTGTATCGAATAACCGAAATGTAATGTTTAATATATGACTTTAGATTTTTAAAATGACCAATGTGTATTTTATTTATTACAAACCCCTTACACCTAGAGCAGTATTCACTCAAACTTAATTATAAACAATATTCAACTATATTATTATACACTTAATATAGAATTGGAGCCTTATCTCAATGCTTTTATAGTAAAAAATAATATCTCTATACAAGAAAATTCTAATGGCAATAAGTTTATACTTTTTATTAGGTCCAAGAAATTAAAGATATTAAAATAATGAATAATATATATATGTTGCAAAGACTAATAGTAGTGCCTTTATGAATTAAAGGAAGGTGTTAAATTCTTTTCATATGATACGGCCATTAATAAAACCCCTTGTAAAACCCACTCGAATTAGTGTTAATATTATATGCTTCTATTGAAGAGAAATTTATTATTTAATTTATGTCATTAAGCTTTAAGAGTATTATATGTTATTTGTTAAGTTAAAGACCATTATTCTTATCTAATTAATAGATATTCATCCACAGTATATGACTATCTAATTTAAACATTGACAAATACACAATGAACATGCACATAAAAAAGTGCATTAACATATGAGTAGTATGAAGGTATGCAATGAAGTTTGTTGCTTCTGTTACCAACATTAAACTCATATATTGAGCTTTCCCATAAACAAATTTCATTAAATAACCTTAATGTCATATGAACTAAATTGATCAAAATTTTCAAACAAGTTCTTTTTTATAAACATAGCACATAACTTGCTAAGCTTGTATAGTTTATCTACTTCGTAGGAAACGTACACATATATCAACACCTACACCATTCAAGATCCTAAAAAATGAAATAAAAAATACAAAATCCAAACAAGTACATATGCTTACAATCAAAATATCAAGATGTTTTTCCTTAGGTTTAGGGAAGAAATATAGTCTACAAATGCAACTCAATGATGAGTAGAAGACTTTGGTAAGTTAAGGCCAAACTAGAGGTTGAACATTGACCTTTGTTGATCTTTTATGGAAAATTTTCCTAAAAGCATAATGAATTTTACTAGGAAAATGCTCTTACTTTACATTATGCACCTTAGCATTGTGACTGAGCTTGCTTTTTATTTTAATTTTTTCCCTTTGTTTTCATATGTTTAGTGAAAAATAAAATTATGTCATTTCATTTTTCATTTCAAATATATACTAATACTAATGTCTAATGTTTGATATATTATGTTAAAAATGTTAATAGTTGAATATAACGTGTCGGTTACATAAAATTGCTATTTGAGTTCTTTTCCACATTATTTTTTATATAGCAAATTGACATTTTAACTTCATCAAAAAAAAAAATCCAATGACAACTTTAAAATAGATTGCAAACAAATTGATGTCATTTCTTATACAGTCCCTCCAAAATGGACATACATGAGAATTAAATGGTTTTCCACATTAATTTAATAAAAAAATAATGTCTTAACATAAAGACATTAATTTTTTAAAAAATAAACAATGTGGTTTCTCTTGGCTATTTTTTTTACATACAAAAAAAAATCATTATACATTGAAATATTTGAAATTTCAAATTGAAGATGATAAAAAAAATCAAATAAAAGGAGTTATTATTAAATGTTTTAAATAGAAAGAGAGTTATTTTTTAACTCATTATATATTAAATTCATTATTTGTTCAAACTAGATAACTTTTTATTTTGAAACATGAAGTTATATGAACATTAAAATTGAATATAAATAATAGCAAATTAAAAGTAAATAAAGAGATATATAAGAAAGAAGATAAAAAATAATTATGAAATCTACAATTTTATTTATTTCTATATACATCATTACATTGACATATATAATAGATAACCAACTTTTCATTACATATATATCATTACATCAACAAATACACTCATCTTTAATACAATATTCCATCTTTATTGTGAATTCTCTTTTTATTGAATACTAAATTTTTAGTCTATGTAATACATTTACTTCCATTACTAACAGCAAAGTTTGGATTAAATTCAAGGATAACCTCCTCTTTTATCTGAAGCATGTTTGGAGATGTTGTAGATCTTATGAAAGGAATTATCTCTATTAATATCTCAAAATTCACATATTTGGCAAGTAATCCCTTCCATAAGGATCACTTGTCACATTATGAAACCTAAAATATTAAAGAAGGGAAGTCATTCAATAAAATTTGAAGTATTTCTAAATGTGTTTCTTGAGATAAAAAGGGAGTTATCTTTAAATTGGAACTAAATCCTATAGTTAGATAATAAAAGCCAAGTCATTATAGAGATATTTCTAAAGAATAGTGGTGTTATTTATAGGTAACATGTAAGACATTAAATGTTGATTGTTAAAATATAACTAATGTCTTAAAAATGATTTATTTCATGTTAGGTATTTGTCAATATATTTTTAGATATCAGCCAAGCAAAAAATTGATATGTGAATGTTTTGTAATTCCTAAAATGACCATTAAAATTCTTTATATGCTAATTTTTTAACACAATTGACATTGTAAGATTTTTGTGGATTCCTATAACCTTGTAAATGCAATGTCAATTTAATAAGAAAGTCATTAACATATCTTTAGACATCAGTTCCTGTATATAATTGAAGTTGTGCATTTTTCACAATTTCTTATAATATTGTAAATGTCATAATTAGGTAGTTGTTGACATCCCTTTAAATTTCAATTGTGTACAAAAACTAATGTTTAATGTTTAGCCATATCTTAAAATCAAATTATTAGTTTTCCTTTCAATGTCGAATATTTAATAACTGACATGTTAATTTGTTATCTTATCATCACATCAATTTTTTATTAAGTAACGGATATAGTTTTCATTTTTTTTAAACATTTCCCTAACAATCATTGTTACAATTACAAAAGAATAGATATCATTTTACAATGAATAATAAATCATAATACAAATCATGATTGTAATATTAGTGTATTTGTTGAACAATAAATCATAATACAAATCATAATACTCTATGAGAGCATTTCTTAAGAGAGGATAGGATGCTTTAACAAGATTCTTAACAAGAGATATTGCCAAAGACATTAGGGTTTCATACAAAAAAGGTTAGTTAGATTGTAAAGTGCAAAATTTAAAGACTTTCTAGTGTTATGATATATCATAAAACTAACGTGTTATGATATATCAATTTACTTTCAATGTCCATCTTTTATATAAATGATGTGTTAAATTTTATCCTAATTTTTAGAAATAACTCTTCACATCCTTTTTAACATTGGTTCTCTAACAACTGATATAAAAAAAATATTGTGATTATACAATATCAATTTTTATTAGAGCTAACATATTAAGTTGTGTGTATTTTAAAAAATGTTACCACATTATATATATATATATATATATATATATATATATATATATATATATATATATATATATATATATATATATATCAATTCTCATTTTAATTGAATCAATACGCCGATGTCTTATTGCATTTTTGTAGTAATGTTGATTTATCGCAGAGGACATTTTGATCACAAGAGTGCTGATAGGGAATTCCATAGGGGGTGTCTTGATCTTCACAGCGTAGGCAAATAAAGTAAATAAAAAATAATATAAAGAATGATATGAGTGCCACACTCCAGAAATGAGGAAGGAAATTGGGAGTGATAAGCTCTGACTTGGGTGGTTCGAGGACCTGACGAATGCAAGCAGCCAACTAACGCTATAAGGAACGCGACCTACTACTTAGACCACTTGTCCAACCACGAACACGAATTGATCAATCCACACAACAACGCACCTGGGTTGAAGCACAAATTGGGAGCTTTTATGAATTTGAATCACCAATCTTATAAAGGAAGATTGACAAAGCAAGGTTTCACAAGAGCAAAAGAAGATAATATTCTCACACTTTGGAGAAGAAACACTCAAATTTGTGTATTATTCATGAACTGCATTCTGAGTTACATAGATTCCTATTTATACTAGTCTTAGGAAAGTACAAATAGTAAATGCTATAAATACAAAGTTTGACTATCACTAAATTAAAAATAAAAATTATTCTCAGATTTTTCTTATTTATTGCAATCCCGATTAGGAAAATATCTCCGATTTTATTACACTTCATATTGGAAATATGTCCAGGTTCATTGCACTCCATATTAGGAAAATATATCCACATTTGATGCATTCCGTAATAGGAAATTATCTCCTAATTTGTCATGCTCCATATTAGAAATATGTCCAGATTCATTTGACTTAGATATTCCTTAATAGGAAATTATCTCTTAATTTATAACGCTCCATATTAGGAAAATGTGTCCAGATTCGTCGCACCTCAACTATCTTTAGATTTCTTGGGCTTGGATGAGCAGCACTTTAACTTTATTTGTTTCATTTACTTAGGCTCCTTGGGCCAGAATTACATTTACATGGGCTCCAATTGCTTCTTGTATTCTTTTGAGCCTTCCTCTTGTCATTGGGCCTTCACTTAATATTAAATCTTTCTCTACTTGGGCTTGCTCATGCAAAGTGCTGGACTGGTTCATATCAAGTGCCATGTAAGACTCTTGTTTTTAATATTTTCTCTCTCCCCTTTCTTCTTTTTGTTCTTCTTTCTTCCTCCTTTCGTCAATGCTCTCTTTTCTCGCTTTTCATTTATGTGTTATTATTGCTGGCGTCTTTCCTTGTTATGATTAGAGAAGCGGATCAGTATTGTAAGGGCATAGGCTTCTAAACTTCGATGTGATAGCTCTCTCAACTAATGCCTACTTGGCTTGCCATCGTTAGCTCAAGATTTTAGTTTCCTTGCCATTGTTGTCACTTTTTCTACTAACTCAATTTTGGCCAGCCACAACTCATGGAAGATAGGGGAAGTCATTGAGTTGCACATAGTGGCTAAGCTCCTAGGTTCTCATTGCGTTAGTGGTGAAATGTGATTCTAATGCTAGTAAGCTGTTGATGATCTCCATAAGTCGTGGTAAGCCACTCTAGACACTAAAATCTATATTTTATGAGATTGAGATGAAATATGAAGAAAAACCCATTTTAGTGTGTTTTAAGAAAAATGATAATGTCTTTAAAAAGGGAATTTTTTATGTTACAAAGTTAAAATAGAGTGATTGAGATCTTTTTATATTATTAACTTTGTAGATATGTGGTGTTTGAAACTTAAATTGGAAAACCCATTTTGAATATATGATACTATTTATGAAAAATATAAATTTTATAGTATAAAATGCTAGAATGAAAGGAATAAGTATATAAAAAGTATGATTTTCAAATGCTTTAAAAGTATCATGCATGATCTAAAAAAAATGAAAACTAATTGTGGATGTTTGGGCATATGATGAATACTTATGAAAATATATCTGTATGTATATATTTCATGCTATAAAGTGTTTAAATAAAATGTGCAAAACTATTATAGAATATTATACGATAATATTTTCAATGGTGGTAATATAGTTTAGAAAACCCATATTGTGAGTAAATTTACATATATGGTAATGACCTTTCAGAATAAGAATTTTATGATATATAACTTTGAAATAATATAATTAGAGTATTTTTAAAGTGTTGCATTCAAATATTTTAAGGGTTTAAATATGATTCAAAAAACCTTCACTTTGTCATCCAATTTTAAATAGCATTGATAAAATAAAGATTTTATACTCAAAATTATTAGATCAAACTCATATCATCAAAATCTAATATTTTTATTATTTTATACTTTGATTTAGAAGGCCTATTATTTATAAGAATTTCTTATATTTTAGTGATAAATTTGAAAAATAAAGAAAGTGAGAATAAAAAATGACTAAGTGGCATATTTTGATTATTAGTCAATATTGGAACATATAAAAAGTAAGTAATATGGAATGCTATTATATTATGATCCAAATATGGATTTGTAATATATGAAAAGAAAATAAGTAGTGTGCATATGATTATAATTTACTATCGTAAATCAATAAGTAGGAGGAAACAGAAAGTAAAAGTGAAGAAGTTATGAATCTTTGAAGCTATTAGGTAATTTTATGTGAGTATATATCTTAACATAAATTAATTTAATAAAAGATAACTTAAATATTGTAAATTGTATCTTTCTTATTGAAAGTGTTGATTTTATATTCATGTACATATATTCATGTGTAAACTTAGTGTTGAGGTATGAGTACAATTAGCTGTTTGAGTGAATGTTAATGGATTAGAGTGCGTGGCGGAAGCATGTAAATGATGTTTCTAATTAATAAGGAATTATGATTGAGTTTTGATGATATTTGTATGTTATGGCCGTATAAGACGACATGATAACATTGTTATATATTCATAAATATAATGTTGTGTACTTAGTAATGTCTAATGATGAATTAGTAACTTTGTATTGAAGTTTTATAGGTAATTATGATATGAGAGTTAAGCTCTCATATATATATATATATATATATATATATATATATATATATATATATATATATATATATATATATATATATATATATATATATATATATATTATCTATAAATCTTGTCATGGTTGGCATTGAAAATTGTGAATTATGTCTGAGCAATAGAAATTATGAACTATATTGGAGTGATGCTCTAAAAGCTAGATAGGAAATTCCTAGTGAACAATTGTGAAGGATATAAGATTAATTTAAAAGTTGGATGAAAAATTCTCAGTGAATAGTTAAGAAAAATATAGAATTGATCTAATAATAAAAAAATGGCTATATATATGTTTACTATAACTAAATGTGTGATATTGGAAACTTTTTATGATTAGATATTATTGTTGGTGTGATTAAGATGATTTATTTGTATTTAAGCCTTAATGACTATTTATAATTGTGATGTTTACTCAGAATGGGTAGGATATGATATGATAATGATGTTACATATTAACAGATAGTTGACATTTATGTGAATTGTGATATAAGATATAGAGTTTATGTTATTTGCAAGTGAACTCCTATTTTGGGGCTTGGTTTCATATATTTCAAAAATCCAAGAAATGGGTTTGTTAATATTTTCTATTTTAGTACATGATTAACCTGCTTATTTATAAAATTGATCTTTTGTAAGGTAGTTCTAGATATATGCTCATTGAGTTTTATAATTCATTCCATCTTATTTTTAATATTTTTAAGTTAAAATAAGTACCTTCGGGGCTTGTTGCATCCATTTAGAATTGAGACTATCTTGTTAAAGGATTTGATAGTTAAGATTAGAATTAACTAAGGATAGAGATTTATTAATTCTTATGATATATTGAATTATTTGTATGTGTACATATATTTTAAAATTGTGTATAATAGTATTGTTGTTATAAGTATGAAAAATATGTAGGTTTTATATTTTAAGGCGTGTGACCTTTAAGAAGTATAAAAAAATAAGAGAGATTTTATCCATTTTTTTATAAAAATTTAAAGTGAATTTCAAGTTCTTCTAGTGATATGGAGACTTCCATTAGAAAAGTAGAAAAATAATATTAAGGTTTGTGGAAATTGAATATGAAGATTAACACCAATCACGACTTGGAATGGTTTATGACAGAGGTGGTATTAGAGTTTGGTTTAGGTTCCTATTGGTGAATAGGTTAGAGTGATCTAACTATCAAATTTGAGCAAGCAAGTTTGTAAGGCGCATCTTTGAAAATCTCAATAAATTTCCTATTATGTATGTTAGCCATTGTTTGTTACTTTGTTGAATTTAATCATAGTTTATCTTATATGATGAACTATTTCCTTAGTGAATTATTTTTTATTTGAATGTTGAAAGTATGTGATGATTTGAGTTATGTGACATGAATTTAAATTGTGATTTGTGATTGATTTTATGTGAAATGGATAGTTTGAATTGTGTGTATTGAATAGCTATAATTTATAATTGATGTTGACAAGAGTAGCAATCCTTCTTTATGGTTGAGAAATGAATCTGCTTGAGATCATTTGGTGAACTATGTAATTCATTAATGCTAAATAGTTGATAACATGAGAATCAGAAATTTTATTAACAAAATCCCAATGGCATAGTGATAATTTAACCATACCCTATGATATGTGATCATGAAATGTATAATTGATATTTATGGTGTCCTATCATGGTGATGCGATGCCTATGGTGTCCTATCACTGCTCATTATGAGTATAAATAATTGACTGGATATGATTCATAATAGATACTTATCTTGTATATGATTTGTGATAGGGAGATGAAGATCCTTTATAGAGGAGGAGAGGAGATGATTAGTAGTGGAGGGAAAAGTTTAGTGCCTTTGGGTTTAAGGTAATGGAAGATAAGTTTAGATTAAATATATAAAGAGAAACTCTAGATATCAATTATAGCCATTCGGTGAATTATTGCAAAAAGCTACTATAGTCATTCTTTATACTACTATGCATTATATGCTGATATTGATATTTGGTTTATCTTGGAAATTTTTGTCCAATGTGGATATGATTAAGCCTTGTTAGTTATATGAATGATTGATAAATATTGGAGATGGGTTATGTGAAACTAGTATTTGTGATAATGCTTGGTGGGTCTATGCTTGTGAGTTTATTGTTGAACCATAGAATGAAAAATTATAAGGATATGATTACAATAGTAATTTATGTAAATTGTTGTGAAGCATATACGAGATATGATTTGAAAGTATTGATTGTAAATATTATTAGCCAACTGAATGAAATGTGAATAGGATGGTAGTTTGGATGAAGTCGAGTTATGGTCTTGTTTACATGGCTAAATCTTTAGTTGAAATCCATGATTGCGGATTGTTGACTATGATTATTTCTATGGTGATTACTAAAATCACTTATTTATTGCATATATAATATATTATGATTGCAAGGAATAACCAATGCTAATGTAAACAACATTTCACACTTGATTAGATTAAAGACAAGATATATGTTTAAAGATTGTGCGATGAACCTTAAATTACATTTAGAGTGCTAGTTTGTGTTTAACTTGCTTAAATGTGTTTGGCATATAAGTACATATATTAACTTGAATTTGATGAAAGTCATTTGCTAAATTGATTAAGTATTGGAAGTTTGTTTAGAAAAAAAAAGAAGAAAATGCTAGTTTAGCTTATATGATGAGGCATTAAATTGATAAGTAGGCCATTGACAATTTTGTATAGTCATGCTTGATTTCTTGAAAATTCAAGGATGAATTTTTTTGAAGGGAAGAGAATTTATAATATCCCATATTAATATTTAAAGTTTTATAAATTTCAATATCTATTAATATATATTATTTATTTAGTTAATATTGGTTTTAAATTTCTTTCTCCTTCTAAAAGTTTTGAAATATTAAAATGATATTGAAAATAATATTTTTTTTATATGGCCATTATTGATTTAAGGTTTGTTTAAATATTTTTATGAAGATTTTCTTATAAGTTGGAAATAGTAATGATGAGTATAAAGCTTTATGTAATTAATTGATGGTATTTAATAAATTATTTTTGGAAGTTATGGAAGTTTGAAATAATCATTTTAGGATTTTATATTTATCAATAAATATGCATCTATATCTATATATTAAAGGAGGATTGAAAATATATGAGGTGGAATTTTAAATAATTTTTTTTTTTATAAAAAGTGAGTTTTTATTTGAATGAAGGATTATAATTAATCCTTATGAAACAATGGTTAAGTTTGAAAGAAAGATAAGCTTATGATATGGGTGAGAAATATGGTATCAAAGCCTATAGCACATGTTTTCAATATTTTCTCTCTCCCTTCTTTTTTCTACCTATTTCTCCCTTTCTCTTCCACCACACTCTCTCCTACCTTCTATTTCTATTTCAAACGCCTCTTTCTGTACTAAAAAAAAATTAACTTCCCTCTCTCTTTATCCCAATTTCTTTTCCCATCCCCTCTCTTTTCTTTCTTTTTCCTTCTTCCTCCTCTCATCAGTGCTCTTTTTCATCTACTTTTCCTTCATGTTTTATTGCTACCAGTGTCTTTCCTTGTTGTGACTAGAGATATGGATCAGCATAGTAAGGATGCAAGCTTTTGAACTTTGATACAATAGCTCTCTCAGTTGGCGCCTGCTTACCTTGGCATCATCAATTTAGGATTTTAGCTACCTTTGCCATTACTGCTACTCCTTCCTTCAGTTTAGTTTTTGTTAGCCATAACTTATGGAAGATGGGGAAAGCGATTGAGTTACACACAGTGGTTGAGTTCCTAAGTTTTCAATATGTTAGTGGTAAAGCTTGATTCTACTATTAGTGAGCTATTAACAATCTCCACAAGTTGTGGTGAGCCATCTTGGACACTAAAATCTATATTTTATGAGATTGAGACGAAATCTGAAGAAAAACCCATTTTAAGATGTTTTAAGAAAAATGATGTCTTTGAAAAAGAAAATTTTTATGTTAAAGATGGTTAAAATAGAGTGATTGGGATCTTGTTATATCATTAACTTTGCACGTATAGGGTGTTTGAAACATAAATCAGAAAACCTCTTCTGAATGCATTTTGAATATATGATGTTATTTATGAAAAATATAAATTTTATGGTATGAAATGCTAGAATAAGAAGAATAAATGTATAAAAAGTATACTTTTCAAATGCTTTAAAAATATCATGCATGATCTAAAAAAAAAGAAAGAAAACCATTTGTGGGTGTTTGGGCATATGATGAATACTTATGAAAATATATATCTATATGTATATATTTTATGTTATAAAGTGTTTAAATAAAATGAGCAAAACTATTATAGAATATTATATGATAATATTTTCAATAGTGGTTATATAGTTTAGAAAATCCATATTCTGATTAAATTTACATATATGATAGGGGCTTACAGAATAAAAAAGTTATGATATATAACATTGAAATAATATAATTAGAGTATTTTTAAAGTTTTGCATCCTAATATTTTAAGGATTTGAATATGATTTAGAAAGCCTTCACTTTATCATCCGATTTTAAATAGCATTGATAAAATAAAGATTTTATGCTCAAAATTATTAGATTAAACTCACATCATCAAAATATAATATTTTCATCAGAATATAATATTTTCATCAATTTATACTTTCATTTAGAATGCCTATTATTTATATAAATTTTTTATATTTCAGTGATAAATTTGAAAAATAAAGAAAATGAGAATCAAAGATAATTAAGTGGCATATTTTGATTATTTGTTAATATTAGGGTATAAGAAGCAAGTAATATGGAATGCTATTATATTATGATCAAAATATAGATTTATAATATATGAAAAGAAAATAGGTAATGTGCATATGATTATAATTTACTATCATAACTTGATAAATAGGAGGAAAAGAAAGGTGAAAGTGAAGGAGTTGGGAATCTCTAAAACTATTCGGTAATTTTAAGTAAGTATATATCTCACCAGAGATTAATATTATAACAAAAGATAGCTTAAATATTATAAATTATATTTCTTTTATTGAAAGTATAGATTTTATATTCATGTACATATATTTGTGTGCAAACTTAGTGCCAAGGTATGAGTGTAATTAGTTATTTAAGTGATTGTTAATGGATTAGAGTGCAAAGTGAAAGCATGTAAGTGATGTTTCTACTTAATAATAAATTGTGATTAAGTTTTAATGATATCTATATGTTATTACCGTATAGGAGGAAATGATAGCATTGTTGTATATTTATAAATATATTACTATGTGCTTCATCTTGTCCAGTAATGAATTAAGGAATTTGCATTGAAGTTTTATAAACAATTTTGATATAAGAGTTAAGCTCCCATATGCATATTATTTACAAATTTTATTATAGATGGCATTAGAAATTGTGAATTGTGTCATAAGAATGACATTAGAAATTGTGAACTATATTTGAGTAATGCTCTGAAAGTTGGATGGAAAATTTTTGACAAAAAATGGGAAAGATATAAGATTGATTTGAAAGTTAGATGGAAAATTTTCAGTGAATAGTTGAAAAAAAATATAGGATTGACTTGGAAATAAAAAAGTGGCTATATATATGTTTACTATAACTAGATATATGATGTGATGTGATATTGGAAATTGTCAATGATTAGATATTATTTTTAGTATGATTGAGATTATTTATTTATGTTTAAACCTTAATGGCTATTTATGATTGTGGTGTTTACCTGGAATAGGCAGTATGTGATACGATAATGATGTTGCATATTAACAAATAGTTAAGATTTTATGAATTGTGATATGAGATATAGAGTTTAAGTCGTGTGTAAATGAACTCCCATTTCGAGGCTTGATTTTATATATTTCAAAAATCCACAAAATGGGTTTACTAATATTTTCTATTTTAATACATGATTAACCTGCAATAATTATTTATGAAATTGATCTTTTGCAAGGTAGTGATAGATATGTGTTCATTGAGTTTTCGTAACTCACTTTGTCTTATTTTTAATATTTTCAAGTTGAGATAAGTGCTTTCAGGATTTGTTGCATCCATGAAGAATCGAAACTACTTTGGTAAAGGATTTGATAGTTGAGATTAGAATTAACTAAGGATAGAGATTTGTTGATTCTTGTGCTATGTTAAATTGTTTGTATGTTTGCATATATTTTGAGATTGTGTATGATAATATTACTATCATATTTGTGAAAAATATATAGGTTTTGTATTTTAGGGTGTATGGCCTTTAAGAAGTGTTAAAAAATAAAGAAGAAATAAAGAAGACTCTATCCATTTTTTTTGCAAAAATTTAAAGTGAATTTCAAGTCCCATTGGTGATATGGAAACTTATGTTGGATAAATTAGAAAAATAACATTAAGGCTTGTGAAAACCAAGTGTTGGGATTCATGCTGGTCATAATCAGGAACAGGTTGTAGCAATTTATTATTTTTAAAAAAGAACATTTTGAATAAAGTTCTTATTAAAAATTTTTCCTAAATTAATTCATTAGTACTTATAATTTATTATAATTTATAATTTATTTTTATATTTTTTCCTAAAAATATCATCTGTTTCACATAACAAAATTTAAGTTTGAGTAACCTATGATAGTGAGATTTCTCAATTTCTTGTAAATTAATATGTAGTCTTTTATTCCCTATAAGTCCTTATAACTCTTTTAGTGACAGTCCAATGTTTTTTATTAGAATCACTTTGGTACCTTGCTAATACACTAATAGCATAAAGCTATATATATATATATATATATATATATATATATATATATATATATATATATATATATATATATATATATATACTTGAGCATATATCAAGTTACTTACAATAGAAGTATATAGGACATTTTTCATTTTTTCTTCATCATCATTATTCTAAGGATAATAAGTTTTTAAGAAAATCTCACCTTCTAAAATTGGTGTTGAAACTTGAAAGGATGTTGGCATGTTAAACCTCTTTTTGGACATAAATAATATATTAATCAAATGTTAAAAAAAGCTATGTGCTATAAATACTTGCAAAAATTGTAATCCAAATAAATGTGAGAGAAACCATTCTTATTAACCATTTAGACTTGACACATATAATTTAGAAATTTCATGATAGTATTGCTAGCCATAATAGTAATCAACATGGAAGTAGAAATAAGGGATCACATACAATGCTCGATCATTATATTACATTTGCCAAACGGCCACTAGACCACAATAATAATAAATTGATACCATTTACAATAACAAAATGCTCCACAATCCAAATGAAAGAAAGTGTTATAGAATGTGCAAAAGCAGCATACCTTCAATTTAAAAAAATATAAAGCTTGCTCCAAAGGAATGAAATTAATAGTTTCAAATAATTTCAACAAATCCTAAATAAGGTAAGTGAAGTTAATTATGAATTTTGAACAATTTTTTTACTCAATAAAATTCTTTATTGCCATAATCATGTTGTTGTACAAGAAATTTTGAACAATTAAATGAATGGTGCTTATCTTAATTAAAAAAGGCCTTACATGATGAACACATGCACTTGTTATTGGGGTTTTGGATAGAAAGATAACCATGGGGGCTTATTACATATCAAGTATAGTTTAAGTGTTTAATTGCAACCTTTCAAACATAAGGGGGGTCTTTTGCACATGGAGTATGGTATAGGGGCTTATGCATATTATAGGTGGTATTTGGTTCATGAAATCTTATATTTCCAGGAAAGTATATATTTTTGAGAATATAATTTTTGGAAATGTAATTAATGAGAATGTAATATTCTTATATTTGGTTCACTATAAACTTTCTTAGAAATATTTTATCAGATTCTTAGATATATTATATTACTATGTTTGGTTCATATTTGATATTTTTAGGAATCTTGAGATTGTTTCAAAAATATCCTTATCAAATTTTTTATTATAAAATATAATATAATAAATCATATTTTTATTTAAAATTACATAAATAATAAAAAATTTTAACACCTAATAAGTTAAATTTCAATATTTAATATCTAAAAATTTATTAACTATATATAAGTATTTTACACTTTATTATATTTTAATATTTAATGTATTATATTTTTATATATTATACTTTGTTATATTTTGATATTTTATACTTTATTATTATAATTATTAGTATTATTATTAGGTCAATTTTCAAAATGAAGTGAACATAATTTATTCAATTTATTATCATAATATTAAATATACTTAGTATTTATCTTTTTATAAAATTAAAATTTTCATAGTTAAATTATTTTTACAATTATATTTCATATTGATATTAAATTTTATATTATAATTTTTCTCTAATATAAAAATATTATTATTTTATATTTTTATATATAAATATGCCTTTTTAAAATAAACTCTAAGCCTATCATATTATTTTTTAATAAAAAAATCATATGTATATATAATTATATTAAAATAATCTTTCAAATATTAGAGACAATAATAAAAATAAATTATAGTTAAAGATTAATGTTATTGTATTTTTTTAATAATAAAAAATATTTTAAAATAAAGTGATAATTATTTTCTAGTTTAAATTAAAAATTATTTGATAAAATGATAAATAAGAAAAATAATTAAATGTGAGGATAATTTTATTTTTTTGTTTTGACATCAACATTTCCATGCTATGAAAATCTAAGATTCTCACCTCTCCCTATGAGAATATTTTAGAGGAAAGTTAAGCTAAAAATATTTTCAAGAATATGACATTCCCAAGCATTTTTTTAACCTTGAACTAAATATGTGAATGTATATTCCCTTGCAACATTCCCAGAAACATTAAAAACATTCCATGAGCTAAACATCACCATAATATTTCATAAATGAAGTAAAAAGGTATGTTATAATTGGTGCGCATAATGTTTAGGATTTTTATTTTCCACACTTGTGTTCTTCCATTTATACTAGTAGTATATGAAATTGAATCAAGTGTCCAAATTTAACTACCTTTAAAATAATTTATTTCTCATAATAGTAAAAGTGGTTAAACTACTTAATACTTACACTTAAGGTGTTGGGATCAAACCAAAGATAAGAAGGAAGGCAAAGCTTTTAGACAAATAGTACAAGTCTCTTGAATCAAAGCCTTTTGACTAAAATGGAAATTGTTAATTAATACGTGCACATTACTTTATAATTCTAATTAGTTTTTCACATCAAATTCTTATACTCCTATATTTTCTAATTTATTAACTTCATTTTGTTCCACGTTTTACATATAAATTCCTAGTTCATCTAAATTCATTGGCTACTTTTATTATTTCTTCTCACAAAATAAATTTTAATTTACAATAAATTATAGAGAATGTAACAAAAACCTTTACTCAAATCAAACAAATAACATTTAATCTTTTAATAAGATTAGAATATTCACTCATCTTATATGAAAGAGATAATGATAGGTTAGATCCAATGTTTCTTGGTCCTAATCACCTAAAATTAGAAGTTTCTTGAGTTAGGGCTTAAATTTCCTCATTTAAGTTGAAATGCCTAAATCTCATTAAACCTTAGAGAAGAATGAAGGGAAATTCAACAAGGAAAGGGATCTTACTTTGATTGTATGAAAATTTGATGATATTTAACTTCTTTTGTGCTTGATTGAAAGGAATGACAATGGGGTTAAGGGTGATAGAAGAAAGTTGAGATGATGAAAGTGGAATGATATTGGGTGAATATACAAAAACAATGTTTGTGGGGTTAAAAATGAGGTTATGGCTTAGGACATTTCGAAAAAAAGTCCTAATTCTCCTTCATATTCCTATACTCACATTTAAACTCTCATAACCCTTGTACATGTTATTACCTCATACAAAATTCTTATTCCAACCTCATTCAATATATTATTTCTCTTTCCTTAATGTTTCATCCATATTTTCTTACTATAATATGTTTGCTCCACACAAAATTTCATTTGATTAATGTTATCACAAGTAATTAATTTTTTCATTGTACAAAATAAAGTTTTAAATTCCTAGAAGGGTGTAACAATGTTTTTACAATTTTTTTCCTTTCTTCACGTCAACTTATATTATTTAGTACCTAAATGGCAATATTAGTAAATAGCATAAATATAACATAATATATTTTATTTTTATTACAAAAATATTTTAAATTTGTTAAAATTTTAGTTTAATTGAATTACTTTATTACATATTCTTTATTTTTAACTTCTATTAATTTATAGTTAGCAAACTATTTATCTTATTTTATTTGCTGAATTGCATGGCTTTTTTTTAATGTCTGCATCTATTATTTATAACTCAAATATTAATATTAATAAGTAGAATAGATATAATATGATATTTTAATTTTATTAGAAAATATTTTAAATAAGTTGAAATTCTAAGGGTTAGGTTTTAGGTATTTTAATTTGCAAAATATATACTGTAGATGTTAGGATTTATAAAATATTTATTTATTTTCAATTTATGACATATATAATTGCTTTGCTTTCTACATAATATAAAGGTTTGACATATATTTTAAGATATAATAATAAAATAAATTAATTAATATTTTCTGTATAAAATCTTTGATAAAATCTTAATTGACACCACATATTTATGTTGAAAAATTATATTTGAAATTTGACTTGAGGAAAAAATCGATGAAATTTAAATAAATGAAAAGAAGGAAACAATTTATGAGGTTCGAATCAATAAGATTTAAAAGAAAAAGAAAATATGAGTATAAAAATAGGTGCATAATAGAGCAATAGAAGTAAAAAGAAATTCAATTCTAATTTGATGTATCAAAGAATATCCACAAAATGGAATAATAAGTTTAATCTCAATTTAATATTTTTATTAAACAGAAGCGAGTGTTTATATAGGAACGTAAAGAAGTAAAGAGTGGCATGTCAAGACGGGACAAGGGCTTTGATTGATATAAAACAGATGGATTGATATTAAGAAATTATTGAAGATAATTAAATACATAAATTCAACTTTAATTTTTAAATATTGTTATATATTATTATAAAATAAAATCTGTAATTAATTCAATTAATATTTAATATTAAAATTAAAATTTATTTTATATTTTAATAAAAATAAAATATAATGATTTATGTTTATATAAATTATTAATATCAATATTCCACTCACAAATAACGGGTTTGTAGACATATAGGGAAAAAAAAAAAAATCAAGCATCGAATAAATAAAAAGAAGAAATACGGTATATGAATTATAAAATAATCAAAGTTAAAAATAAAAAATATTTTTAAATAATTTAATTAAAATAAATATTTTACTGATTTAGATAAATTATGATTTATTTTTTTATAAAAATATTTTAAATCAGATTCACTTAATAAAGTATTATTGAGTTAACTAATTACATGTCAACTCTTATTATGTTAAAACTAATCCACATTTTTTTCTCAATTCCATATTTTTCTTTTTACATGTTAATTCATGTTATTTACAATTTAATACCAATATTTCAAAATAGTACAAAATATAATATAAAAATTTATTTTTGCTACAAAATATCTTAAATAATTTTAATTTGTTAAAATATTGATTCACTTAATTAATTACATATATTTTTTAATGAAAAAATTCAAAATTAAAACAAAATTCATTTATTTGGATTTTATCAATATTTTCTCAATATTACTTTCCAAGTCCTATATTTTTAATCAAATGTTTCTCAGTTGGAATTTTGTCAAAGTTTTGCAATTCATACACTGCAATTTTTAATTTAATTACTCTTGTGCATATTTTTACTCTTCATTCCTATTCTTTATAATTTAGATGCGATCATATAAATATTATTAAATAATATAAATATAATACCATATTTTTATTTATTAGAAAAATATCTTAATTAAGGTGAAAATTTAATTTAATTATTTATTTTATTTTAAATTTTATTATTTCATCATTCATGCATTATTTTTTTATTTGCTTTATCATTTTTTTCATTTTCTTCATGTCTATTTCTATTGTTTATAATTTGAACACTTATAATACTAATATAATATAAATATAACAAGATAATCTCCATTTTTATTACAAAAATATTTTAAATAAATTAAAATTTTGATATAAAAGTATTAAAAGAATTATTTATTTACCAGCTCTATTTTTCAATAAAAATATTTAAAATAAATTTAAATTTATTTAGATCAATTTTTACAATATTTTTATATTAATTTTGGATATTCTATTTCAAAAGAAATGTATATAAATTAAAAATTTATCAATACATTATAATTCATACTAAGCATATCAAATATTTAAAATTTATTATTTATAATTTATAAATATATGATTGTAAAATAAGCATATTAAATTTATATTATTTATATTTTATTAAATACATAATATTGTTATGCTAAGAATTAAATATAATATGTGCCAAGAGAATCATTAGTTACAATTGTAATTACAATAACGTTTTTAAATTTGGATAAGCCTAATTGAATCGGCATTCAGACTTGAAAACGGATCTGATGAACCCATAAATCCATTTTGGCAAAATCTTGAGTTAAATAGGTCAAATTCAGTAAAAACCCAATCGAATTGGTCACCGAGTTGATCTGTCGTTTTTTTTTTAAACATTTGTCAAAGTTCAATTTAAAGAGTTTAATATAATTGCTATTGTATTTACTTTATATTAAAATATATATATATATATATATATAAAGATAGTAGTCCATATTTTTAAAATTTTAAGAGTTGTAATTTTATCATCTATTTATTATAGTATAAATTATTATTATATTAATTTTATATTATAGTATATATTAAAGATAATATTTTGTTAATATATTTATAGTTAATTCTATTAAAATTTAAATTTTTTATAATCTTACGATTTAAATAAAAAACAGTTATACTTTAATTGTCTCAAGAGTTTTTAATATAAGTTTTTCTATAAAAATAATTTTTTTATTATTTACTTTTTACTTGAACCAAAATAATATTAAATAATTATTATAATCGTAATAAATTTAATATTTATTTATATTTCATTATTTATTTATATATATAAATTTATAATATATAAAAATAATAAAATATAATAATTAATTCAACCAGTTAATTTGATTGATTCAACCCTCCAATCTTGACGTGGATGGATGACGAGATCTAATATTAAAACGTTGATAGTGAAATATAAATCCTTGCTAGTCGTGCAGTTATTGCATTCACACCACTGTCAGTTGCCACCCTTATTAGTCAAGAAGACTTGGATTCCACATCACTAACAATCGCCACCTCAATGGCATTCTGATGACTTTGGAGCCTATAATTCCACACCACTCGTAATTACTCCTCAATTTCTTATTACTTGTCAAATTTTTAAAAAGCTACTATTCTTTTCCATTTTTTGTGTTAAAACATTGTTTTTATTGAGAATTGCAACCACCTACAAAATTTTTGTTTAGAATTGCAATTATGTTATTTAGAATTGCAATCAACAAAAATATAATTCCACTTGTCAAATATCGTAAATGAAATTATGTTATTTAGAATTGCAACCACCTACAAAATTAATGTATGCATTCCACATCTTACAAAAATAGCAATTAATTAAAATTAGTCGACCCACAAAATTAGCTACACATGCATACCGCATTTAAAAAAAAAAAAAAAGTTATGATAAGTCTTATGATTATATTATTAAACTTTTGTAAAAGCACTTATATTATTAATTAGTGGGCTTTGTATTCATTAGTTCTTGTTTGTTGGGTAATTGATGATTAGAAAAATTAATTCAATATTGATTACACAAAGAGAGTAATCTGTATTCCGACCAACATAATATTTTATTTATATATACCTATGAAACTACGGTTAGCTCATTGAGATATTAATTTTTAGAATTGCAATCAACAATTTAGTTAAAGGTTATTTACAACCACCTACAATAAATAAAGTTGCTAATTACTCCTCTATAACCACCTACATTACTCCTCTATAACCACCTACAACCATACCACCGTGCTTTAAAGTCTCGCTGCCCCACTCCAAAAGGTTATGTGCTGCGCGTTCATTGCATTCACACTACTGTTGATTGCCGCACTCGCTACGTCAAGAAGACTCCGATTCCACGTCACTAACAATTGCGATGACTTTGGGGCATATAATTCCACACGACTCGTAATTACTCCACAATTTCTTCTTACTTGTCAAATTTTTAAAAAGCTACTATTCTTTTTTATTTTTGGTTTTAAAAATTCAATAAAGGTTTAAATATATTTTTTAATTTTCTATTAATAAATATTTCATTATTTTATACTTTCATCTTATAATTATTCTATTTGATAATTAACTTATTATATTAGTAATTAGTTGATTTAAATTATATTAACTGATTTAATAGCTGACAACATGAACTATATATATCAAAATATTTAATTAAATTAATATTTATTATTAATTATTTGTATATGAAAATGATATAAGATATAAATATTTTATGATTTATTTGAATATTTTTTACTTTAATCATATCTTAAATTATAATATATTATTTATTATATTAAAATTTTAAAATAGATTATATCATTTTAATTTATTATACTTATTTAGTGTTTCTTTAGAAAATAAATAATTATGATTTTTGAGTTAAGAAACACTTGTAATATTTTTATAAATGCAGTAAGCGTTAAAGTTTATTATGTAACTATTTTGAATGTTAAATTTAAGATTCAAACGTTTATTATTAAAAATATTAATAAATTATAAATTTTATATTGAATTAAAAGTTGAAAACTTACAATATTACATGAGTAGGGGGAGAACCAATTATTTGAGGTTTAAAAGACATTTAGGAAAGTTTGGTTCTTACAATTGAAGGATGCCTTATTTATTAGCAGAGTTGATTTTTTAATAATCCCCCTTTTTTAAAAAATCATTTATTTCCTCTTGACAATGCTCCAAATAGCCAAATCTATTACCCTAATCATTTTGGATCATCTAGCCCTAACTTATATTTCATATGAGAAAGTGAGTGACAGAGGTAAATCAAACATCTTTCCACTTATGGTCTAACTAAGATTTATGTCCCTTTACAAACTCATGTTGCTACTTGCATGCTATTAATTTCCTAGAATTTCATTCATATTTAGAGACTAATATGGAGCTGATAAAGTAAATATAATAAATTCAAATTACCATCTCTACTTTCCCTCAGGCTCTCACATGAGTGAACCTTGAAAAATCCTTAAATGCAAGAATGAAAGCAAAAATGAAGTAGGAATCACAAATAGATTACAAAAATAATTTGAATTAAAAGTTGAAAACTTATAATATTATAAGAGTGGGGAGAGAACCAATTATTTGAGATTTAGAAGATGTTTAGGAAAACTTGGTTCATATAATTGAAGGATACCTTATTTATAGGTAAAGTTGAACTTCTATAGTTCACCACTACAGTTATAGTAAATATAGCTATAGTCATAAGCAATTATTTTACATAAGCTTTAGTCATTGAAAAGTAAAAGATTATATTGCTTTTCTAAAAGCTAACTTAAAGTTAACATAAAATTAATGAGAATCTCATAATGATTTCTTAATCGAAAGTTGCCTTATCTTCTAGTGTTGATAATATTTTGAATTTGAATTTTTATTTAATCAGATAGTTTAAGATAGATTTTTAGATTTGACAGAGATTCCATCTCCTTCTAGATCTATTCCATAACAATCATCTTTATTTGATTAGGTATAACTTTAAGATTCCTCTTTTGAATTATTAAATGTTTGAGACTCAGCCTAAGATTTTGATTTCAGTAAGAGGCTAATATCTTCAATGCAGTAGTTGAAATCCTCAGTTGAAGTTAAAGCAAAGGCTACCATAAATTGGAATTTGTTTTGAAGGAACTAATTGCTACTTTTTTTCAGGATTTTTGTGGAATCCTAGATATTTTTTATGAACCATTTTAAATTTCCATCCTTCTTTACTTTATGAAACTATTTGATATTAGCCTACCATTTAATAGATCCTTGTTTTTAGAGTATTGGGTATTTGCTTTATAGGTTCTAACCAAGTTAATATTCTTAAAAATTAGCCCATGGGAGCTTAATTTTTGAGAAAAATTGTAGAAGCATGGGAAGATTACCATGATTTTCATTATAAAAAAGAGGTCCTTAAAGGCTTCTCATCCTTCTTTGATATTAGATGGAAACATTTCTTTAATTGGTCCAAAGATATTCTACCATTTGATAAACTAAATCAAAATTTGATACTTGACATCATTGAGGAAAAAAATCAGCTAAGAATGTTTGAAAATTTTATTTTGAAAATACAATGTATTAAACCAGACCTTTTGATAATCCCAATATGAATAACTTATTAAATTTTGATAAAAAGAATTTTTAAATTTTTTCATCTTGAATGGATCTAAATCCTATTGAGTTGAAGTAATAATTTTCAATATTTTAAGAGTTGAAGTAATAATTTTCAATATTTTAAAGCTCAAATGAGTTATCAAATTTAGATCATCTTGACTCATATAATGCTTTATTTTAATTGAGCTAGAATCATCCAAAGTGTTCTTAAAGAATTTTCTTAAATGAAGTGGCATATTAGGATTGAAATGTTGCTTTCTAGGAAAAACTTTTGGGATAAGTTCTTTAGGATCTTTTGCCTAATATTTTAGTTTGGTTTAGAGAAGAATTTGTGTATTTAGTTTTTTGACATATTTGATAGTGATTTTTACTAGTTTTGGTTCTTTAAGACTAATAGTTTTAAAGGAAGTTCCTACTTTTATGATTTAGTTTTTTTGGTTTATAATAGTGTAAAGAATTTTTTTATTGGCTAAGGATGAGTTTCTTGGCTTTTTCTTCCTCGGCTACATGTACCTAAGATTTTTTGGTAATTTAGAAAGGTTTTTAGAGTGAAGTTTCCAAGGCTAGTAAAACTTCAATTGAGATGTCATTATCATCAATTTCTCTTGGAGTTGTGGATAATTTATAGAGTAGTTTTAACCTAGATTTAGTACATAATTTGGAATAGGAGGTAACTTGCTTAGCTTTCTCCTCAATAGTTAGTTTTGATTTTTGAGGTCAATTTAGGGGATATGGATTTTTGGATTTTTTTGGAGGCGTTATCATTAGTTTGTTCCCTATAAAAATTCTCTTGTAAGAAAATCTAAAAGGAAATTTGAAGAACCTTTTAAGTATTCAAATTTGAAATTAAAAACACTTAAAATGCCTTGCCATTTGGCAAAAATTTATTTTGATACAATATTTTTTACATCTATTTCTAAAATAGATTTAACAGAGCTACAATTAACTTTAATAGAAATCTTTAATTTAAGATTTAAGATTGAAGTTTTTAAACACATAAAACAATTGATAATTTTTTTTTTAAATGGAATAATTTTGTTATGTAGAGTTCTAATACTTTGATGCAAATGCAACTACATGCTCTTTACTATTTAAAACCTATTTGAGAATACCTCCATAGTCCAAATTAAAGGAATCAGTTTCAACAATTTTAAATGCATTTAGATTTGAAATATGCAAATAAGAAAGACTTTTAACTTAAGACTTAATTTACCTAACTATTTTTATATGAATATCAGTCCAAGGAGGAGGCCTTTTTTTAAGACTCTCATGCATGGGTTTAATAAGATTTAAAATATTTGAAAAAATATTTGAGACATAATTTAAGCATCTAAAAAAATTTAAAGTTGGGTTTTCTTAATAGGTCAATTAGGAAATTTATTAGGAAACTCAATTGATCTCTCAATTGGAATTATAGTTCTCTAATAAATATAATGTCTAAGAAATCTTATTATAGTTTAGAAATGGGAATATTTTATTTTTGAAACAGTTAAACCATTTCATTGAGTAATTTCAAGAAAAATATTTAGATGTTTAAAGTGTTAGCTAATGTTTTTTGAAAACACTAAAATATCATTAATGTAAACAATGATAAATTTAGAATATGGATTATAAATATCATACATAATCCTTTGAAATTTTTGAAGGTGTATTTTTTAGGCCAAACGGCATTATGTTTTATCGTATTGATAAAATAGTATTATAAATGTTATTTTATACCTATCCTTAGGTTTTATTTGAATTTACCAAAAACTAGATTTTATGTAAAATTTTAAAAATATTTTCACTGAACAAAGATGATTTAATAAATCTATTTTATTTAGGATTGGATATTAAATCCACTAGAGCGTAGTATTAAGCGGCTTGTAATTAATTATAAGTCTTGGTGTGCCTCATTTAATTTCAATACTCTTATTAATGTAGAATGCTGCACATAATCAAGGACTTTTGATTTTCTAATAATCCCTTTTTTTAAGAGATCATTTATTTTCTTTTAGCAATGTTTTAAAAATTCTTGGTTCACTTAGATAGGTCTTACCTTGGTTAGGATTTTTTTTTCAAATTTTTTTTTTTCATATGGTAATTCTACCATATGCTACTTTTTATTCCAAAAAGCATTTGGAAGGTCAGAACAAACATGACTAATAATTCTTTTTTTCTAAAAATTTGATCTTTGCTTAGACAATTGGACTAGCTAATTGTTGTTCCATCTTTCTATAGGATATTTCTTTAGAAAGATGGTTAATTTAAGTCTCCTTGCAATCTCTTAAATTAATCTTTTTAGATTTTTTGATAAATTGAAAGGTGATTTTCTCTCCAAGAACTTTGATGGTAATTCTTTTATTTGGAATCTTATAAGAAGCTAAGATTTGGATAAAAGGAGTTCCTAAAATAACTTTATTGGAAAAATATTTAACAAGCAAAAAAATTTAATTTGATTGGTATGAGGAATTTACTATCTTTACATTAAAAAGTTTAAAATTAATTTCAAGTAAGAATCCTTTAGCAGATTTGATTTTGGCTCTAGCTTTTTCAAAAAACTTAATTGGAACTAAGCTTTCTTGAATAGAGTTGATGTTTGCCTTAATATTAAATGAAGTAACTATTTCTAATTCCTAGTTGTTCTTAACTAATTTTTTTATTGAAATATGATATTTTGGGGCTAAGTTCTTAGAAATAGATCCTAAAAAATCATTTTCTCCATCCCTATTGACATGCTCCAAAAATCACTTTCTCCTTTCCAAAATAGATCCTAAATATTTCATCATCTTTAGGGAGTTAAGACATTTATTGGACTTGCTCATTTTCACTAGTGACTCTTTTTTAGATTAAGAAGATTTCTCAGCAAAAAGATTAATAATTTGGTTGAGAATGGATTTATCCAACTCCAGTTATCTAATCCTCCTATTTAAATGACAACATTTAGCTATTTGTCTGGGTTTATTACACTTATAACACACTGGTTTAATATCTTGTAGTTGATAAGGAGCTGAGGTATATTTCAGTTTGGATTTCCTTTTTTAATATTTTTTGGACTTTGATTAAGGTTAAGGCTAAGGCTAAGGCTTAGGTTCAAGAAGTTGTTATCTAGTTCTCCAGCTATGTTTGAGTATGAAGGATTTTGGATAGATGAAACCAAATTGCTCATAGAAGGTTCCTAACTCTCTCTAGTTCTAGGATTTTTCTTTGGCTAGTTGCTTTTGGATTTTGTCATTATGATAGATTTTGAGGGCTACCTTTTGAACATAACTTACAAATTGCTCATATGTAAGATGCTTATAAGTAATTTGACCACTAAGTTAATTTTTAATGTTTTCTCTCACCTTGTTACCTAAGGATCTATGGAGACTACCAAGGAATTTTTCTTTCCAAAAGGCTTGGTTATTATTTAATTTGGAGTAGATCTTACTAAAGAAGATATCCTTATACCATCTAAAGTTAGATGACATTTTGCATTTGAGGTTTGAAAGGAGTTCAATAGATTTATCTCTCTAAAGGTTAGGATTTCCTATGAAATATTTGGTAATGGTGTAAATCAAGGTATTTACAACATTTAGAATTAGTTAACAATTAGTTCCTAGAATTATAAAACCTTCTTAGTTATGTTTAACAACTTCAATTATTTAGGTTCTTTCTATTCTATAAAGTGTTTATCCTACCATATTTTGAGCTAACCTATAAAACATATAACTAAGTAGTAAAGTACTACTGTATTGTCACAATTATAAGTTAATTGATAGGTTATGCTAAAAATGGTCATTTGTTGAAGGGTACTAAGGATTTCATATTAAGATTTTCCATCCATGTTCCATTCATAGATGTTATTCCTATTATAGAAATTCTTAATAATTCAAGGTTTTTCTTCTATGATTTGGTTAGGGTAACTAGCTCTTAGGTAATACAGTTTCTAAGGTACTTTCCAATTGGCTTTTCTAGTTTTCCTTTTAATTGGGTTTAACTTTTGACAATCTTTTCAAGCTATTTTATAACTATTGTCAAGGATTTCTACTATTTTACTAGTAATAGATTTAGCTAAGTAGGGTGTAGTTAACTTATCAATATACACTTGTCTTAATTTTTGTTTCAGTTCTTCTATCATTTGATCCACTCTAGCTATGGCTGGGTCTTTGGATAGGGCCATCTATTAGCTAGAAAGAATTTGGTAAGATTTGAACAAAAGGATTTTAAACCTTTTTTATGCTAGAGGATTCTCTTGCAAAATTTTTAGAAATGATATGGTTTCTAAGAGTTTAAAGATACTTGTTAGTGTAGTTATTTTGCTCTATCAAAGCTATTACATTTTTTGTTAAAGCAATTTTTGCTTCCACAGCATCCTTTTGTTTGAAAGGAACTACTATTACTGACCTCTTTGGAACAAAAGTCTCCATTTGAAAAGTCTTTTAAGGAGGTAACTCATAAATGAGTCTTTCACTTTTAGTTTTGACCTATTTTTAAGTATTTTTTGGAAACCATTCTAATAGAGTTTAATTCCTTAAAAGGAAAGTCTATTTAGTTGTTTTCAATGTATGCTTCAAACCATTCAAAGAAAAAAAATATTTATTTGTATCAAGTTTATGAAATTGTAATATCTTTCTCAAATATTTATCCTTGATTCCTTTTTGAATTTGTTTAAAAACTACGTCTTTTGAGGAGTGAATTCTTCACCATAGAATTCTCTTCTCAAAGAATCCTTATTAATTTGAAATTGCGTTTTATAATTCATATTGGTTTAAGGTCATTAGGATAAAGTTGTGAGGTAGTAGGTGAATTAATATATTTGGTAAATCCATCATATTTACTACCATTTCCCATTATTTCACCATTTTTCTCATCTTTGATTTGAAAATTTTAATTATATACTAGTCTAAAAACCTTTAAAGTTTTTTCAAAACCTCTTAAATCAACATTAATTATTGATATAATGTATGATGTAGATCTCCTAGAAGGTTCAAACTTGTGATTTCTCCTAAGCCTAATTCTTTTAGAGAAAGATCTCCTTGATCCAACAACTAGATTTCTAGGATTTACCTAATTGGAAGACTTTTTATTTTTTTCAATCTTTGGTTTTCTATGATTTGAAAAAGAGATCAAGGTAGATCTATTTGGCATGATTTCTATCCTTGATATATCCTTTTCTAGAATTTCTCTAAGCTTAATAGCACTTTTGAAACCTTAGTTTTTAGGTTGGTTTATGCTATCCCAAATCATTTCTTTTAGGGAAGATAAATTAACCTTTGTGCCATTTATAAGAAAAAGGACAATTTCTCCTTTCTTTATGGGTGGTTTGATAAATAATGATTTTATTAAGTTATGTAACTTGTAGTGGATTTGATAGATGATTACAATTGGTATTTGTCCAAGTTCCTTAATGTATCCATGTAATTTGACATGAAGCTTAAGTGCTTATAGAAATTGATCTATTATAAGGACTATATCTAAATCTAGGAAACAATTGAGTAGATTGGTTCTTGGGATAGACTAGTTTTACCACTCTTAAAAGGGAGCTTTGAAATTATTATCTTTTCCATCTCTTAGACAAAAAGGGATGAAATTGTTTAACCCTTTTCCAAGAGTAGATTTTGCTATTATTTAGATACAACCAATATGCATATAAATTGTATTTCTTTTGGTATTTGAGGGCTTTTTCACCTAAAATAAGAGTAAAATTATCATTTTCAAGCTTTACCCTTACGTTTCTTCAATAAATACATATAATAAATTTATTTTCATTCTTGCATTTAGGAGTTCCTTGGGGTTCATCGGTATCAAAGCCTATATGGAAGTAGGGATGGTGATATGAATTTATTATATTTATTTTATGAACTACATATTAGTCTTTAAGTATGAACTTCATTCTAGAAAAACGATAGCACACATATGGTAACATAGGTTCGTAAAGAGGCATAAATCCTAGTTAAGCCATTTGAGGAAAAGCATTTGGATAGCCTTTGTCATATGTCTCTCATGTTACTAGTAAGTTAAGGCTAGATGATCCAGAATGAATAAGTCATCCTGAGATTCTAATATTTAGTTCATATTATAAGCATGATAAATTCTTATGATCATCTTTATAAAACCTAATGAATTTTGATATTAGTCCCTAATTTTACATATTACATATTTTCATGTCTCTTTTTCGCACTTTTTCTAGTCATTTTTCTCTAAGTTCTTCTTCCAAATCTTTTATCAAATCTAAAATGAATCCAATTCAACTACTATTTTTAAAGAAGAAATCAAATTTAAAAATATAAATAAAAAAATAAATGACTAGGAGATGTCGAATATCCTAAATAGAGAACTTTATTTGATTAAAAATGAAAGATTCTTTAGCAAATCTAATTATGTAATCAAAATCATTGAAGAAATTATTAGGGTAAAACCTGAAAATAAGAACTTCACTCTTATCTTAGGTTAAAAAGCTCTCAAGCTTCAAAAGAAAGACAACTATATTCATGTTGGTTGTATCCAAATAACAGCAAAGCCTATTCTTCGTAGAAGGTTAAATAATGTTATCCTTTTTTGTCTTCAAGATAGAAAAGATAATGGTCTCAAAAACTCCCTATCAAGAGTGGTAGAAACTAGTCTATCACAAAGACCAATTTACTTTAACTATTTTCTAGATTTAGATATAGTCCTTGCAATAAACTAATTCCCAAAAGCTCTTCTCAAGGTTCATGTTAAATTACATGGATACACCATGGAACCTAGACAAATCCCCATTGTTATCATCTATCAAATCCATTACAAATTGCATAACTCTTCAAAATCACTATGCATCAAACCACCCACCAAGAAAGGAGAAATTATTTTTTTTCTTATAGATTGCACAAAGGTCAATTTATTAACTTATAGAGAAACAATTTGAGATAGTATAGATTGACTTGAAAAGTAGGATTCTAAAGGAATTGCTAAACCAAAAGAAATTCTAGCAAAGGATATATTAAGGATAAAAATCATGCTAGATGATTTTGGCTCTATCTCTTTTTTAAATCACAGGAAACCAAATATCGAAAAGATTGGAAAATCCTTCAAATAGGTAAATCTTACAAATAAGGTTATTGGACTAAGAAGATCCTTTTCTAGAAGAGTCAATCCCAAGAGCAATCTAAGGCATGAACCTTCTAGGAGATCTACATCTTCAAGAAAATCTATATCATCCACTCATTCAACAATCAATGTTATTTTAAGAAATGTTGAAAATGTTTCAAGGGTCTCTAGACTAGTATATGATCAAACCATTCAAATAGAAGATGAAAAGGATAGTAGATTAATAGGAAATGATAGTGACTATAAAGGATCTACTAATTCCACTGAATCACCTATTACCTCACAAATATTTCCTAGAGATCTTCAACTAATATGAATTGTGAAAAATAGTTCTAGATTAATAAGGATTCTCTGAGAAGAGAATTCTATTTTGAAGAACTCACTCCTCAAAGAACTTAGTTCTTAAACAAATTTAAAAGAGAACAAGGACAAATATTCAAGAAAGATATTACAATTTAGTAAACTTAATCTAAATAAATATATCTTTCTTTGAATGGTTTGAAGCATATGTTGAAAACAACCAAATAGACTATCTTTTCAAAGAATCAAGCTTAGTTAGTGTAGTCACTGCAAAGACCCAAGAGTAGGTCATGACTAAAGGAGAAAGAATCAACATTCCAAATGGAAATGATAGATCTTAAAAAGCTGATAGTTGTAACTTTTTTTCAGAAAAAAGAAGCACAAGAAGGAGAATTTGCTTTAGCAAAGGATGTTGTGGCCATAATGGAGCAAAATAACTATACTAATAGATATCTTCAAACTCTTGGAAATCATATTTTATCTACTAGTGTTCCTAAAAAAATTTGTAGGAGAATCCTCTAGCATAAGAAAGTTAAAAACCCTTTGTTCAAACCTTACCAAATCCCTTCTAATAAGCAAAAAACCTTATCCAAGGACCCAATTATAGCAAAATTAGACCAAATGTTGGAAGAACTAAACCAAAAATTAGGAAAGGTATATGTTAATAAGTCAAAAACACCCTCATTAGCTAAATATGTTACCAATCATATGGTAAAAGCTCTTGATGTTAATTCTGAAATATTTTTTAAAAAATGTCAAGAGATAAATCCAATTAAAAAAAGAACCTAGGGAAACCGATGGAAGAATACCTTAAAAGTTATACTACCAAAAGGCTAGTTATCTTTACCAAATCCTAGAAGAAAAATCCTAAATTATTCAGAATTCCCACAATGAAAATAACATCTATGAATGGAACATAGATGGTAAGTCTAAATATGAAATTCTCAATACCTTTTGGCAAATGACCATGGTTAGTACAACTTACCAATCAAACCATAACTGCGACAATATAGTAGTACTTCATTACCTAGTTGTAGGATTTATTGGTGAACTTAATGAATAGTGGGATGAATACCTTACTGAGATAGAGAAAACCTAAATAATAGAGTTAGTTAGGCATGATCAAAATGGGTATGTAATCCTAAGAGTTAATGGCTAGTCAATTTTAGATGTCATAAATACTTTAATTTATACTATCACCTTACACTTCATAGGTGATCTAAACCTTTAAAAAGACAAATCTGTTGAGCTCTTGTCAAACCTCAAATGCAAATCCTTATTTGATTTTAGATAATATAAAGATATATTCTTTAGTAGAATCTTTTCCATGTTGGACAGTAACTAACCTTTTTGGAAAGAAAAATTCCTTATGAGTAACTTACTTATGGAGAATTAATAAGTTATATTCAAAAGGTTTCCTTTAAAATCTATCAAGATGATAAGTTTGAAACATAACCAGCCAAAAAAGCCTAAAATAGTAGAGAATTAGGAACCTTTTGTAAACAATTTGGTTTCATCTATCCAAAAACCTTTAAAGCTAAACATAAACAAAGAGCTAGACAACAACTCATTAAGCTAAAGTCTTAACCATAACCAAAACACCAATGTAGAAGATAACAAAGGAGAAAATCCAAATCTAAATACACTCCGCCTCCTTATCAAGCACAAGATATTAGGCTAGTATGCTATAGGTGTAATAAACCTGGGCACAAAGCCAAATACTATAGATTGAATAGGGGGATTGGACAATTGGAGTTGGATGAATCCATTTTGAAATCAATAACTAATCTTCTTGTTGAGGAATCTTCATAATTAAAAAAGAAACTTAAAGGCAAAGAAAACTGAGCACAATAAATGTCTCAATTGCTTGAAGATGATGAAATATCCTTAGAAGAATCATCTATTGAGTACGGGGGAAATATGCTCAATGTGGAGCAAAACTTGGTTCCTGATATTATTAGTGATTATCCTAATAATGAAAAAAAAGTAAAAGTGTCTCCAAAAACTTAAGCAAAGTATGGATAAACATTTATTTTCAAGGGGTTTTTCCCAACCAAATGCTTATAATTTCAAAAATATTTTAGAAAGATTTAAGTTAGAAAAAAGTAAACTTGTTACATTGCAGGTTTTACAGTCTGAGATAAATCTTCTCAAAATAGAAATCAAAGAGTTAAAAGAAATTCAAAAGCTCTAAGGAGAGATTCTTTTCAAACTCCAAGTTTCTCTTAAAGAAAAAGAAAAAATTAAAATCAATAGGGATTAAGAGAATAATTTTTTAGAATCTATTTCTAAAGTCCTAGTACCAAAATATCATATTCAATTTAAAATGGTTAAAAATAATTGGGAATTAGAAATAGTTACCTTATATGATATAAGTGGATATATTAATGGCATCCAAGAAGGCTTAGTTCCAACTAAGTTTTTTGAGAAAATTAGAGCTAAAATTCAATCTACCAATAGATCCTCACTTAAAATTAATTTTAAACTTTCTAATATAAAGATTGTCAATTCTTCCTATTGAACAAATCAAAGTTTTTAACTTGTTAAAAATTTATCCAACAAAGTTATTTTTGGAATTCCTTTCATCTAAGCCTTAACCCCTTAAAAGGTTTTAGATAAAGGGATTACCATCAAAGTTCTTGGAAAAAAATCACCTTTTAATTTGTCAAAAAATTTAAAAAGATTAATTTAATAAATTATAAGAAAACTTAAATCAACTATCTTTTTGAAAAAGAATCATATAGAAAGATAAAATAGTAATTAGTAAGTCCAATTATCCAAGCAAAGATCAAATCTTTGGAAAAAAAAAGAATTATCAGTAATATTTGTACTAACCTCCCAAATGCTTTCTAAAATAGAAAGTAGCATATGGTAGAATTGCCATATGAGAAAGGTTTTTTTGAAAGAAACATTCCAACCATGGCAAGGCCCATCCAAATAAGTTAAAAACTTTTAGGGCAATGTCAGAAAGAAATAGAAGATCTCTTAAAAAATTAATCATTAGAAAATCAAAAAGTTCTTAGTCATATGTAGCATTCTATGTGAATAAGAGTATTAAAATTGAGTAAAACAAACTAAGGCTTGCCATTAACTACAAGTTGCTCACCATTGTACTACAATGGATTTAATATCCTATTCCTAACAAAAAGGATTTATTAAATCATCTTTATTTGGCAAATTTTTTTTTTTAAAATTGATATGAAATTTAATTTTTGGCAAATTCAAATAAAACCTGAAGACAGGTATAAAAGAGCATTTACAATACTATTTAATTAATATGAATGGAACATAATGCCGTTTGACTTGAAAAATACACCCTTAGAATTTCAAAGGATTATGAATAATATTTATAATCCATTTTTCAAATTTATCATTGTTTATATCGATGATAATTTAGTGTTCTCAAAAAATATTGATCAATATTTTAAATATCTCAATATTTTCTTTAATGTGACTTAAAGAAATGGTTTAGCCATTTCAAAAACTAAATATTCTATTTTCCAAATTAGAATCCAATTTTTTTGTTATTATATTTATCAAGAAACAATAACTTTGATTGAAAAATCAATAGAGTTTGTTAATAAATTTCTTGACTAATTAATTGAGAAAATTTAACTTCAAAGATTTTTAGGATGTTTAAATTATATATCAAATTTCATCCCAAATCTTTCAAATCTCATTAAACCATTGCATAAACATTTTAAGAAAAATCTTTTTCCATGGACTGATGTTTATACCAAAATTGTTAGGCAAGTCAAAGCTTAAGTTAAGAATCTTCCTTATTTGCATATTTTAAACCTAAATACATCTAAAATTGTTGAAACTAATGCCTTTAATTTAGGTTACAAAGGTATCCTCAAACAAGATTTATATTGCAAAGAGCATATAGTTGCATTTGCATTCAAGCATTGAAATTCTGCACAATAAAATTATTCTAGTCCAAAGAAGGAAATTTTGGCAATTATTTTATGTGTTCCAAATTTTCATTTTGAACTTTTAAATCAAAAATTTCTCATTAGAGTTAATTATAGGTTTTTCAAATTTTAGCAATTATTTTAATTGAATGAGGCTTAAAACCATTTAGAATAAAGAAATTTAGAAAACCTTTTCATCCAAATTTGTTAGGGTATTCTTATTGGGATAACAAAAAGGCATTAATGAATACTCTATATTTTCAAAATAAAAAAATTAAACATTCTTAATTGATTTATTTCCTTCATGATGCCAAGTATTAAATCCTAAATTGGTTCATTAGGTGGTGGGATATCTTTGGACCAATTAAAGAAAATTTTCTCTTAAATATTAAAGAAGGATAGGAAACCTTCAAAAATTACTTTGATAATGAAAATCATGGCAATCTTCCCATGCTTCTATAATTTTTCTTAAAAATAAGTTTTCATGGGTATATTTTTGGGAATATCAACTTGGTCAAACTCCCTAAAGTAACTATCCAATTCTCCAGAGGCAAGAATTTATAAAATGGTAGGTTAATTTCAAACTATTTGCTAATGCATAGAAAGATAAAGTTAAAAAATGGTTTAATAAATTCCCACAATTTAGTAAAAATCCTAAGGAAGGCATGAATCAATTCTTCTTGAACAAATCACAATTTATGGAAACATTAGCCTCTGTTAGATTATGGATCAACATACATAGCGGATTTTTTTTAAAATTTTTATTCGAATCTACCTAGGATCCATGCAAAAGGTATAAATCAAGGTTAGGGTTTACCCTATTTATGTTCCTTCTTTTCAAAGAATGATTCACGAATCAAACCTTGTTTGAATGTACAACGTCCCTACGGTATCCACACGGAGTGAACAACGACCTTTCCCCTCGACGAAGCTATTAGGGTTCATTTTTCTCACTAGGATTGGGATTGGACATTTTTTAGAGTAATTTTAGGGTTTGATGAAGCTTATGAGCGTGTGACTTATGTGCTGCTTTCAAATCCCTCTTATAGAATTAAGGTATGTCACAATCCTAGTCCTACTAGGATAATGCTTCAAAAATCTTAATCACACTAAACAACTATCACTTTATCCTTATCCTAGAAAGAGTGAGGAGAGATAGAATTTTTCTATTATTATCTAATATTAGATAATTGCATTATCTCATAATATAATTATCTAATATCTAATAACGTAATTATCTGATGTTATTTTAATATCAAATAATATCACATAATATTATATATATATATATATATATATATATTACGTGAGAAATTATTATCTTAATAATAATATATATGCACAAAAATAAGCCTAATTAATTGGATTTTAGTCTAACTAAAGCCCAATTAAAATTGTCTTATTCTTACTCTTTTTGTGTGACCCTATAAGTTCTTACTACGTTGATAATGACTCATTTTGGGCTATAAACAATAAGTGATATCTAGCAAAATATCATTGCCACTCAAATAGTAAGAATGTCTATGATTCGACATTTACCTAATATATGATCAACACTTTGCATCACAATCTCTTTTGTAATAATATTCAAATTGAACTGGAGGCATGGAGTGTGTCATCCTGTCAATGTTCAATTTATATTTCTTAATACTGAGTAGAGTTGAACAAATGATCAATATCACATATTGATCCAATTAAGCATGGCCATGTATTTCTAAGTCTCACTTAATTAAGGGGCTCAAGGATATTTCTCTTTTATACAAGAGTAACAAGATCCCATCTACATCATTTACTTCCCTCTGAATGATTCATGACACGCCCTATCAATACCTTATTCATCGTCCTAATTAAGGGTGACATAGGACAATATTAAAGTAAGTAATTCCTCATGTAGGGAACCATAGTGACTTCGGATTAAAGGACTATACGTATTTGAGATTATATGAGAATAACTTATGACATGTCTATCCATGCAATATTTTCATAGTGGATCAGTGTAGTACATTGTTCACTAACAATGTATTCATATATTGATTTGATATCACATATCTATGATTCATAATTATTAGTCATTATATATGCTAATCTCAATGTATTATTACTATCCTTTTCGTAATAATACTTGACTAGGAACTTTTTAGGAATAGCAAAGCTATTCCAAGGATAATTATTATATTTAAGTTATAATTTATGCAAAATAAAATAAAAATAAAATATAATAATTATATTACTAAAATAAAATATAATACATTGTGTAACATTGCAATCATCTTTATAATTGGCTCCTAGGATACACACCAATAATCTTAACTTTAACTGAAGAGGATTTTAGTTCTCAAATTAAAGATATCCACCTTGTGCTTAAATCCAAATTCCAAATTGAGTTTTAGGCTTCTAACAATTCAAAACAAAACTCTGAAGACTATGCTCAATTAAATGAAGACAACTATTTCAGAATTGATCTTAAAGAAGATAGAATCTCTATAAATTCTGAAGATCCAATTGGTGACATTTGATGCAAATCCTAATTCAAATTTAGAGAAAATATGGTTATTGACATAAAAGAACAAACCCACTACTAGTAAATTCCTAGGCAGATTCCTGGCAGGACAATTCTAGTAAAAAAAGAAGCATAAAGCAATGAAAGAGATGTACCTTTTTGAATTTAAATTCAAATAAAATAGGTGATAGCCTAATTTTAACATAAGTTTAAATGTAAAGGATGGGCTACTGTGCTTTTTTAACTTGTAATAATAATAAAGTTTCAACTGTTGTACTCTTCTGACTTAAATGTAATAATAAAGTACCAAAGAATTGTTTAGGTATCTTGTAACAATCTCCAAAGTTGCCTATAAAGAGCTCCCTTCAACTGAGAAAACTAGGCTTTCTTGAACTTCTTTCTAAGCTCTCAAGTAGTTGGTTTCTCTTCCATTTTTCTCTTGCATTTGTAAGTTCTTAAATTTAATACAAATCTTATTCTTCATTCCGTCTGCAATCTCTACTTCTATTTTTACATTTTCATTCTTGCATTTAAAGATCCCCCAAGGTTCACTAATCTTGATTATATAATCAAACTTGTTAAAGAATGTGTGATTTTGGATAAGATAAAGTTCTATGTGTGGCATATTCAACATCTCCCAATTATGTATTTTTTAATATATATTTTCAAATTTAATTTCTTCTTTAAAAATAGAAGTTGAAACTAATTCATTTTTAAATATGAAAGAAGATTTTGAAACATATCTTGGTGAAAAATTATTAGAAAAGGATCTAAAGAAAGATATTAAAATATGTAAAATAAAATCTAAGGACTAATACCAAAGTACTTTAGGTTTCATAAAGATAGTTATAAGAATTTATCACATTTACAATATAAATTGAATTTTAGAATCTTAGCATAATATATTCGTTCTAGATCATCTAGCCTTAACTTATATTTCACATAAGAATGTGGGTGATGAGGCAACCTAAATGCCTTTCCACTCATGGCCTAACTAGGATTTATACCCCTTTATGAACTTATGTTATACTTTGCATGTTATCAATTTCCTGTAATTTCATTCATACTTAGAGACTAATATGAAGTTCATAAAGTAAATATAATAAATTCAAATTAATATTCTTACTTTCCCCTAGGCTTTAATGCTAACAAACCTTGAGAAAACCTTAAATGAAAGAATGAAAGCAAAAATGAAGTAGGGATGGTAATTTAAATTTATTATATTTACTTTATGAACTCCATATTAGTCTTTAAGTATGAATAAAATTTTGGAAAATTGATAGCACGCAAATAGTAATACAAGTTTGTAAAAAGACATAAATCCTGGTTAGCCATAAGTGAAAAGGAGTTTAGGTTGCCTCTATCACTCATGTTCTCATGTGAAATATAAGTTAGGGCCAGATAATCCAAAATGAATAAGTTATTATGAGATTCTAATATTCAATTCATATTGTAAGCATCATAAATTCTTATATCTTTATGGAACTTGAAGTGCTTTGGTATTAGTCCCTGAATTTTACATGGCATATTTTAAGTCTTCAAATCTTTTTTCTAATCATTTTTCACTAAGCTCTTCTTCAAAATCTTCTTTTAAATCTAAAAATGAATTAGTTTTAACTTCTATGTTCAAAGAAGAAATAAAAATTAAAAATATAAATTAAAAAATACATAATTGGGAGATGTTGAATATCTAAAACAAAGAACTTTATTTTATCCAAAATCACACATTCTTCAACAAGTCTGATTATATAATCACTGTTGAAGAAACAATAGGTATGGAGCTTAAAAATGAGAATTTCACTCTAATTTCAGGTGAATAAGTCCTCAGACACTAAAAGAAATATAATTTTATACACTTTGGTTGTATTCAAATAGTAGCAAAATCTAAGAAAAGAATTAAACAATCCTACCTTCTTTTATTTGAGATGGAAAAGATAGTAATTTTAAAAACTCTCTTTTAGGAGTGGTAGAAACTAATCTATTCTAAAGATTAATTTACTTTAATTATTTTCCAGATTTGGATATAGTCCTTGCAATAGACTAATTTCTAGAAGCTCTTCTTAAACTTCATGTCAAATCACATAGGTACACCATGGAACCTGGACAGATACTAGTTGTAATCATTTACCAAATCCACTGTAAGTTACAGAACTCAACATAATTACTGTGTATCAAACCACCCATAAAGAAAGGATAAATTGTCTTTTTTCTTACATATGGCACAAAGGTTAATCTACCTACCTTAAAAGAAATGATTTATGATAGCATATATTGACTTAAAAACTGGGGTTTCAAAAATGTTGTTATGCATAAAGAAATTGCAGTAAAGGATATATCAAGGATAGAAATCATGTCAAATGGTTTTACCTTGATCTCTTTTTCAAATTATAGGAAACCAAAGATTAAAGAAATTAAAAAGTCTTCCAATTAGGTAAATACTAGAAATCTAGTTATTAAACCAAGAAGATCTTTCTTAGAAAGAATCAAACCTAGGAGAAATCTTAGTTTTAATGTTAATTTAAATGGTGTTGAAAATACTTCAAAGGTCTTTAAACTAGTGTATGACCAAACTATTCAAATTGAAAATGAGAAAAGATGGCAAAATAATGGGAAATGGTAGTGAATGATGGATTTACCAAATTTATTAATTCACCTACTGCATCACAAATTTGTCCTAATGACCCTGAACCAATATGAATTGTGAAACATAATTCTAGACTAATAAGGATTCTTTAAGGAAAGAACTTTATTTTGAAGAATTCATTCCTTAAAAAACCCAATTCTTAAACAAATTCAAAGGGGAATTAAAGATAAATATTTAAGAAAGATATTACAATTTTATAAACTTGATACAAATAAATATTTCCTTCTTTGAATGGTTTAAAGCTACATTAAAAATAGTTAAATAGACTATTTTTTAGAGAATTAAACTATGTTAGCATGGTCTCAAAAAAATACTGAGGAGTGGGTCACAACAAAAAGGTAAAAGACTCATTTTTGAGTTACCTCCTCAAAAAAATTTTCAAATGGAGATTTTTGATTCAAAGAGCCTAATAATAGCAATTCCTTTTAAAAAAGGATACTATGGAACGAAAAATCACTTTAGGAAAAGATATGGTGGCTTTGATAGGACAAAATAACTACATCAATATGTATCTTCAAACTTTTGGAAACCATATCTTGAATGTTGGCATTCCTCAAAAATTTGTAAAAGAATTCTTTGGCTTAAAGAAAGTTGAAAATCCTTTATTCAAACCTCACCAAAGTCTTTCTAGCAAATAGATAGCCCTATCTAAAAACTCAACCATAGCTAAAGTGAATCAAATGATAAAAGATTTGAAAAAAAAATTAAGACAAATGTATGCTAATTAGTTAGCTACACCCTAATCAACCAAATCTATTATCGATAAAATGGTAAGGGTCCTAGACAATGGTTCTGAAATATCTTCAAAAGATTATTAAGAGTTAAATTCAATCAAAAGGGAACCTAGAGAAGCTAATTAGAGAGTACATTAGAAACTATACTACCTAAAAGCTAGTTACCTTAACTAAATCACAGAAGAAAAACCTTAAATTATTCATAATTTCTATAACAGCAGTAACATCTACAAATAGAACATAAATGAAAAATCTAAATATGAAATCCTCAACACCCTTTAACAAATGACCACGGTTAGCACAACTTACTAGTCAACCCGTAATTACGATGATATAGTAGTATTTCACTACTTAGTTATAGGATTTACAAGTTAGCTTAAAGGATGATGGGATGAACATTTTACAAAAATAGAAAGAACTCAAATAATTGAAGTTGTTAAATGTGACTAAGAAGGTTTTATAATCCTAAGAATTAATGATCAAGCAACCTTAGATGTTGTAAATACCTTAATTTGCATAATCATTAAATATTTCATAAGAGGGTCTAGCTTTTGAAGAGAAAACTCTACTGAACTCCTTTCAAACCTCAAATACAAAATACTATTTGACTTTAGATGGTATAAAGATACCTTCTTTAATAAGATTTACTCCAGATTAGATAGTAACTAACCTTTTTTGAAAAAAATTCCTTACTAGTTTGCTTAAATCCTTAGGTGACAAGTTAAAAGAAAAAAAATTAGAAACCTATTTAATGGTCAAATGCCTTATAAGTAGCTTGCCTATAAGTAATTGGTAAGTTATATTCAAAAGTTAGCTCTTAAAATCTATCAAGATAACAAAATTTAAAGGTAGCTAGCTAAAGAAAAATCCCAAAACTAAAAAGAGTTAAGAACTTCCTATGAGTAGTTTAGTTTCATCTGTCCAAAATTCTTTAAACCTAAGCATAGATGAAGAGCTAGATAACAAATTCTTGAACCTAAGCCTTAGCCTTAACCTCAATCAAAGTCAAAAAATACCAAAAATGGAAATCAAAACCCAAATATACTCCACATCCATATCAATATCAAGATATTAAGTTAGTGTGCTATAGATGTAATAAACCTAGACACAAGGCCAAATATTTCATTTGAGCAAAAGGATTAGAAAATTAGAGTTAGATAAATCCATTCTTAACCAAATAATTAACCTTCTTGCTAAGGAATCTTCTTAATTTGAAAAGAAGTTAACTAGAAAAGAGGAGTAAGTCCAACAAATGTCTCAACTCCCTAAAAATGACAAAATATCCTTAAAAGAATCATTTTTTTAGCAAAAGGTAAATATGCTTAATTTGGAGTAAAACTTACTTTTTAACATTATTAGTGATTATCCTTATAATGAAAAAAAGGCAGGAGTATCTCTAAAAACTTAAACAAAAGATAAACCTTTAATTTTAAAAGACTTTTCATAACTAAATACCTATAATTTTAGAAATGTTTTAGAAATATTTAAGCTAAAACAAAGTAAACTTATCACATTATAGGATTTACAATCTAAAATAAATCTTTTCAAAACATAAATAAAAGAGCTAAAGGAAATTCCACAACTTTAAGGTGTAATTTTATTTGAACTTCTAAAATTCTCTTAAAAGAAAGGAGAAAGTTAAAATCAATAGGGATGAAGAAAATGATTTTTTAGGATCCATTTCCAAAACCCCAGCCCTAAAATATCATATTCCTATAAAAATTGTTAAAAATAACTAGGAATTAGAAATAGTTGCTTTATTTGATATCAGGGTAGACATCAACTATATTCAAGTTGACCTAGTTTTGACTAAATTTTATAAAAAAACTAGAGCCAAAATCAAATCTATCAACGGATCCCCATTTGAAATAAATTTTAAACTTTCTAATGTAAGGATAACAAATTCTTCATAGCAAATCAATCAAAGTTTTTTACTTGTTAAAAATTTATCTAACAAAGTTATTTTAGGAACTCCTTTTATTTAAGCCTTAACTTTCTATAAGGTTTCAAATAAAGGAATTACCATCAAAGTTCTTAAAGAGAAAATCACCTTTCAATTTGTCAAAAAATCCAAAAAGATCAATTTTATAGATCATAAGGAGGTTCAAATCAACTATCTTTCTAAAGAAGTATTTTACAAAAAGATAGAATAACAATTGGTTAGTCCAATTATTTAAGCAAAGGTCAAATCTTTAGAAAAAAGAATAGTTAGTCATGTTTGTTTTGACCTTCTAAATGCCTTCTAGAATAGAAAGCAATATATGGTAGAATTACCATATGAATAAGATTTTTTTGAAAGAAAATTCTCAATCAAGATAAGACCTGTCCAAATGAACCAAGAACTTTTGGAGCATCGCCAAAAGGAAAGAAATGATCTCTTGAAAAAAGGGATTATTAGAAAACTAAAAAATCATTGGTTATATGTAGCATTCTACACCAATAAAAGTGTTAAAATTGAATAAGGCACACCAAGACTTATAATTAATTATAAGTTGCTCAATAATGCACTTTAATAGATTCAGTATCCAATCCCAAATAAAAAGAATTTATTAAATTATCTTTATTTAACAAAAACATTTCAAAATTTGATATGAGATTTGACTTTTGGCAAATTTAGATAAAACTTGAGGATAGATATAAAATAACATTTACAATATCATTTGGTCAATACGAATAGAATATAATGTTGTTTCGCCTAAAAAATGCCCCCTTAGAATTTTAAAAGATTATGAATGATATTTATAATCCATATTCCAAATTTATCATTGTTGACATTGATAATATTTTAGTGTTTTTAGAAAACATTGACTAACACTTTAAATGTTTTCCTTGAAATTATTCAAAGAAATGGTTTAGCTATTTTAGAAATCAAATATACCCATTTCCAAACTAAAATAAGATTTCTTGGTCATTATATTTATCAAGGAACCAATTAAAAGATCAATTGAGTTTGCTGATAAATTTCTTGACTAACTTATTGAGAAAACCCAGTTTTAAAGGTTTTTGAGATGCTTAAATTTTTTCTTAGATTTCTTCCTAAATCTTTTAAATCTTATTAAACCCTTGCATGAGCATCTTAAAATGAGTCCTCTTCCCTAAACTAATGTTCATATAAAAATAGTTTAGCAGATTAAGTCCCAAGTCAAGAGCTTTTCTTGTCTATATATTTCAAATTCGAATGCATATAAAATTGTTAAAATTAATGCCTTTGATTTAGGCTAAAGAGGTGTTCTTAAATAAGTTTTAAATGGCAAAGAGCATGTAGTTATATTTAGATTAAAGTATTGGAACTTCACATAACAAAATTATTCCACTCTGAAAAAGAAATTTTTGGCAATTATTTTTTGTTTTCAAAATTTTCAATATGAACTTTTAAATAAAAAATTTCTTATTAGAGCTAATTATAGCTCTGCTAGATCAATTTTAGAAAAAAATTCAAAAATATCACATCAAAATAAATTTTTACTAAATGGCAAAGCATTTTATGTGTTTTTAATTTTGAAATTAAACACTTAAAAGGTTTTTCAAATTTCCTTCCAGATTTTTGCACAGGAGAATTTTTGTAAGGAACAAACCAATGATAATGCCTCTAAAAAGGACTAGAATTTGAGATCCCTTCAATCCACCTTAGAAATTAAAATCAAATTATAAGGAGAAAGCTAAGCAAGTTGCCTTTTTTTTTCCAAATCCTATAGCAAATCTAAGTTAAAACCACTCCATAAATTATCCATAACTCCAAGAGAAATTGATGATAATGACCTTTCCATTGAAGTTTTACAAGCCCCTGGAGCCTCACTCCAAAAGCCTTTTCAAATTATTAAAAAATCTTAGGCAAATATAGTTAAGGAAGAAAAAGGCAAGGAACTTATCCTTATCTAATAAAAAATTCTCCAGACTATTTCAAACTAGAAAAACTAGATCATAAAAGTTAGAACTTCCTTCAAAATTGTTATCCCTAAAGAACCAAAACTAGTAAAAATCACTACCAAAATTGACAAGAAAACCAAATACCAAATTCTTCTCTAAAGTAAAGCAAAATGTTAGACAAAAGATCCTAAAGAACTTATCCCTAAAGTTTTCCCTAAAGGGTGACACTTCATTTCTAATATGCCATTTCATTCAAGAAAAATATTTAAGCACATTTTATATGATTCTAGCTCAATCAAAATAAAACATCATGTGAGTTAGGATGATCTAAATTTAGTAACTCATTTGAGTTTTAAAATATAAAAAATTATTACTTTAATTGAATAAGGTTTAAATCCATTCAAAATAAAGAAATTCAAAAATTATTTTCATCCAAATTTAATAGGTTATTCATACTAGGATTATCAAAAGGTCTAGTTTAATACATTGTATTTTCAAAATAAAAATTTCAAAAATTCTTGATTGATTTATTTCCTCCATGATGCTAAGTATCAAATTCTAGTTTAGTTCATTTGATGGTGGAACATCTTTGGACTAATCAAAGAAATGTTTCCATATAATATCAAAGAAGAATAGGAAACCTTTAAGGATTACTTTGATAGTGAAAATTATGGAAATCTTCTTATGCTTCTATAATTTTTCTAAAAAATTAGGCTCCTATGAGCTTATTTTTAGGAATATTAACTTGGTTAAAACTTTTAAAGAAAATATCTAGTACTTTTAAAAAAAGGATATATTAAATGGTAGGCTAATTTCAAGTGATTCCCTAAAGTAGAAAAGGCTGAAGTTCTAAAATGGTTTGAAAAAACCCAGAATTCCATAAAAATCCTAAAGAAGGCACCAATTAATTTCTTCAAAATAAATCCCAATTTATGGCAGCCTTTGCTTCAAATTCAATAGAGGGGATTTCAACTCTCGCATTAAAGATATCCACCTTCTACTCAAATTAAAATCTCAAGTTAAGTTTCAGGCATTTAATAATTCAAAAGATGACTTTAAAGATTATGCCCAATCAAATGAAGATGATTATCATGGAATAAATCTTAAAAGAGAAGGTATCTCTGTCAAATCTGAAGATCTATCTTGAATTATTTGATTAAATGAAAATTCAAATTCAAATTCAAAATTCTATTGGTACTAGAAGACAAGGTAACTTTCAATAAAGATAGTATTATGATATTCCTATCAATTTTGTATCAATTTTAAGTTGGCTTCTAAAAAAGAAAAAGAATCTTTTACTTTTAATGACTAAATATTATTAGATTCTTATCAACTTTGTGTTAACTTTAAGTTGGCCTCTAGAAAAAGAAAAAGAATCTTTTACTTTTTAATGACTAAAGCTAATGTAAAATAATTTCTTATAACCATAATTATTTTTGTTGTATATTATAAAGGTGAACTGTAGAAGTTTAATTTTGCCTATAAATAAAGCATCCCTCAATTATAAGAATCAAGATTTTTTAAACATTCTCTAAGTCTCAGATAGCTGGTTCTCTCCTCACTCTCATAATATTGTAAGTTTTCAAATTTTAATTCAAATTATTTTTGCAGACCATTTGTTATCCATACATCATTTTTTCTTTCATTCTTGCATTTAGAGGTTCTCTGGGATTCTTTAGTATCAAAGCCTAAGGGAAATAGGGATAGTAATTTGAATTTAAAATTCATCTATTTATTATTAAAAACATTAATGAATTATAAATTTTAAGTAAAAAACATATCTTTTGTAAGTAATGTTATGTTATTATTTTTTTATTTTCTTTCATATGTATTGTTCTTTAATTCAAAAGATATTTGAAAAAAGATTAATAATTTTCTTAAAATATTTTCTATTATTCTCTATAAAATGAAATATATATTCTCTTCTTTTGCATATAATTTGATAGAAAGAACATAAATATATTCATGTAATTTATTATTATTATCATTATTATTATGTAAATATTATCATATAATTTACTGCACTTATTTAGTTTTTATTTAAAAAATAAATAATTATAATTTAGCATTTTCTTATTTAACAAGGATGAAAGTGTAAAAAAAGTGCATGACTATAGGCAATAATATCTTAGTCTATACTAAATACAAATCAATTATTTTAAAAACTTGCTATTTGTAACTTTTCAAAATGGATATTTGAAGGCCAATAAGTTCATTGAAATAATTATTTGCCAAATATTCAAATTAGCTAATTGACTTAATTAAATAGTTAAAAGCACTCAAATCAATTAAAAGTCAATTAAAAAGCTAATTGCCAAATGCATTCAATACCTTAAAAAATTTATTTTATTTTTTTCTCCATTTTTAATCATATTGAAATTTGAACATGAAATGAGAGAGAGACCTATACGTGCATTTAAGTCTAATTACAAATTTCAAGTAAGGAGAAAAATAAAAATTGAGTAAATTTTTATTTTAAATTAAAAGATAGCTTTCAGAAGTCTACTAAAATAAATAAATTAAACTATTTTCTTAATTTTTATGAAATTAGTTAAATGTAATCAATAATAAAGAATGGAGAGGATATGATATAAATAAAGGTGCACATAAATTGAGTTGTTAGATTTTGAATTAAGCTTTCATATATAGTCATATGAAATATAAGATCTTAAGCTTGAGCTTAATCTATTTAATATCTACAAAAATTTAGCTCGATCCAATGTGGTTAAAATTATGTATGGCTCAAAACCTAACTAAAAAATCTAATTACTTTTATTTTTATTATTATTTTAAATAAAAATAATTTTTTATATTAAAAAATACATATTTAAATATATAATAGAATATTTTAATGCATAAATTATTTAGTTATATCTAATTAAGTGTTTTTTCATTTAAATTAATTACATATAACTTTTTTATAATATATAATTTTATTAATAAAATTAAATATGTATAATCAACCCATGCCAGATTAGGTTAGCTCAATTTATATGATCATGATTTGAAACCAATCTAAATATGAATTAGATTATGAGGAAAAGGTACAATTAATAATTGGATTATAAAAAAGAATTCAAGTCCTACATTTTCTAAGGTCGAGCTAATCAAATTGAATAAGTCTATGGCCATGTACATGTTTAGATATAAAAGCATAAAATTCCAAACCTCTAGTTATTGCACCCTTAATTTTGTCATTCATCATACCTTGTTTTTATCTACTTAAAGAAAATTTTAATATTTATCATTTTTTGAAGAAAAATTTAAAATTTTAAACTTTAAATAGAAAGAAAAATTTTTAAGTTTGGTTAAATTAATTTTTTATAATTATATTTTATAATTTACTTAAGTTTATAATCTTATTTTTTATTTTTTATTTTTTATTTTTTAAAATTATATCTTAAACTTTTGTTAATATTTTTCCACTTTTTTTCCAATAAATCCAAATAAAAGATTAAAGTCTTGCAAAGTGGATACACATCCATTGCATTCACACCATTGTTAATTACCATACTTATTAGCAATGAATTCCATTCTATATCATCACTAACTATTATTCATATTACGTTTTAATGAATTTAGATCATAGAATTCCATATTAACCACCAATTATTGGAACCCTTAATTATGTCTTGATTCATTGCACATTGTTTATATTAGCTTAGAAAGAACCTTTTTATTTATCTATTATTTTTTCGAAAAGAAAATTTTAAATAAAGTTCTTTTTAAAAGATTTTCCTAAATTAATTTGTTAGTATTTATAATTTATTCTAATTTATACTTTATCTTTATATTTTTTTCCTAAACTAGATCTTCTATTTTAATAGCGAGTCTATTAGTTTCTTGTATGCATATATAGGTTTGGGCCTATCTCTTGTATCCCTGTATTTTATTATAAATAGACGTTGCCTTCCTCAATTGAGGATATGGCCTCACAATTCTTTCTTCTCTTCTAACATGGTATCTAGAGCCTAAACAAAACTCTAGAATCTAGACACATCTCTAACTCATAACACCCTTATTTTTTTTCCTCCCACCTTCTTTTCTTTCTTCTTTTTTTCTTTCCTTTCTCTTATATGTGACTAGGTCACAAAAAAATATGATAGCAACTTAGAGTCGCATATTTGGAAGGAAAATTAGAGGATCTAGTGTTTGCAGTCGCTGTTGGTGTATATATGCCTACTAAGTATACGTGAGCAGTACTAGAAGATATTGTTTAGAGCATTTAACGGCCAATCAGTGGTCCATTTTACAAACTGGGTGGATTGGAAGGGAGATCGGCGTCTGACGACTCATTCTGGGTGGCGTGTGAGTGCAATGCACTAACTGTTTGAAGGCGCAGAAGACATTGCTGGTGCGTGATGTCATATGTGGAGTTTTCCGACAACGTGCTTCCAGGTGCAACCTCGTCTTTGTAAATCGCACCTTCCTGTGTACTTGAATTAGTATTTTGATTACTCCACTTATACTCTTTTGAATTTATTTGATTTTTTAGTGCTACTATTCAGTTAGTTTCTTGATATAATGATGGAAACACATAAAACAGATTCTAGTTTGGGTGCCCAGAATAATGATTTTAAATCTTTCTTCTCTGATTTAATTCCTACTGTTGCAAAAATTACTGATCGAAAACTTGATGGTGATGGGCATGAATACCTTGCATGAAAAAAGTTGATTGAGTATTTTTTTGAGAGTGTTGGCAGATCTGATCATCTGACTAATGATCCACCCATTGATAATACAAAAACTTGATGGATTATGGAGGACTGACGATTATTTATCTTGATAAGTAATACTTTGGAAAAGGATGTCGAAAATAATTGTTTGCATTGCAAGACTATCAAAGACTTGTAGACATTCCTTGAATCCTTTTTTTCAAGTAAAGATAATTTAAGTCATATTTATGACTTATCTGTAGCTTTGTTTCAACCAAATGTACAAGGAAAAAGTGTATCTCAAATTTATATCGAGTGGAACAATATTTATGAATAATGGGATAATCTTTTTCCTATTACTGAAGATGTTAAGGAAATACGAACTCAACAAGAACAATTAGTTACTTTATCTTTTCTCATGAATTTGCCTACTAAGCTCAGTTCTGCTCGCCAGCAAATTTTATTTAGTTCTGAGCAGTTAACTCAACAGTCTATTTTCTCTTGTCTTCTTCGAGCAGCTCGAGAGTTGCTATCAACTTCCTCAGTTGAATCGTCTACTTTAGTTAGTTCAAGTACTCGAGGAGGCCGTAGTGGTGGTAGAAGTGGTAGAGGAAAGGGTCGTAATTAGCCTAATAGTGATATCTATTTCTACTGTAAGGAGCAGGGTCATATAAAGAAAACTTGTCTTAAGCTAGTTGGAAGAAATACATCTCAGTTTGCAAACATTACTTCTAGCACTCCTACATCAGAATCTAAGCATATAACTTTGACTAAGGATGAGTATAATCATTTGCTTCAGCTCCAGCTTTCACAATAGCCACCTATTCTACAGCAGCCACCCTTTACTCCATCTACTGCTACTCTGATTTAGATAAATAATCCTACTACATGTCTTTCACATTCCAAGTTTAGATAGGTAGTTGATTCTGGGGCCACTGATCATATGACAAGAGACACAGGTATATTTTCTTCTTTTACATCTTTATCTTCCTCTGTCACTTTAGCTAATGGGTCTACCGTTTCTGTTGTTAGGAGTGGCACAACCAATGTTACTTCTAATATTTCCTTACCTAACGTCTTGTATCTTCCTAAATTCTCATTCAATTTACTATTAGTTCGCTAAATAAATGTACTTATAATTATGGTATTTTCTTCTTTCCTAGTTATTGTATTTTTCAGAATCTTTTGACGAAGAAAATTTTTGGTATAGGACATGAATCTGGTGGACTATATGTGCTTGATGGTGACTTTCCTTAACTCGCTCCGCCCATTGCTATAGCTGCTACCATTACTCTATACCAGTTACACTGCCGATTAGGACATCTCTCATTATCATCCTTAAAAAAATTGTCCTCATTTAAGTTCTATTTCAAGTTTTAATTGTGAGTCTTGTCAGTTTGTCAAACAGCATCATCAAACTTATATTCCTCGAGTCAATAAATGGGTTGCATTCCCTTTTGAATTAGTCCATTATGATGTTTGGGGTCCTTGTCCAGTTATGTCAAAACTTGGTTATCATTATTTTGTTACATTTGTTGATGATTATTCAAGAACTACTTGGCTTTACTTAATGAAAATTTGATCTGAGTTATTTTATATTTTTTGTACCTTTCATTCTGAAATTATGAATCACTTTTATACTTCTATAAAATATTTATGTAGTGATAATGCTAAAGAATACTTTTTTGCCCAGTTCTCTTTGTATTTATCTAGGCATGGTATTATACATTAGTCTTCTTGTGCGGTTAGCCCACAACAAAATGGGGCAGCCAAATGAAAAAAATCATCATTTAATAGATGTTTCATGTGCACTTCTATTTCAGATAAAAGTCCCTAAGGTATTTTAGGCAGAAGCTATTTCTACAGCTTATTTTTTAATCAATAGAATGCCTTCTTCAGTTCTTGATGGTGAGGTACCATATTCTCTCTTGTTTCCTTCTCAACCATCGTTTCATCTTACTCCACGCATCTTTGATTGTACTTGTTTTGTTCATGATTATCAATCACAAATTTCTAAATTAGATCCTCACTCTTTAAAATGCATTTTTCTTGAGTATTCTCACATTCAAAAGGGTTACAATTGTTATTCTCCTAATTTGAGATGTTATTTTATGACATTTAATGTTACCTTTTTTAAGTCCATTCCTTTCTTTAATTCTATCACAATTACTAATTCATTACCTAAGTGTGAACCTATTGATAACTATTTTTTTGTATATACCACTACTTCTCAGGACTCCACCCTCCCACCACAAGCTCCCTTCCTATTAAATTTGTTTATTCTTGCAGGCAACAGGTTCACACAATCCTACCACCACCATCTAGTGCTACACTCGTTACTGCACAGCCATCAACTTCATCTCCTCCGCCAACAACTTCTTCCTTAAAAGATCCACCTCTTCCATTATCTGATCTTAATATTCCCATTACCTACTGCAAAGGTACTTGTAGTTATACCCAGAAAGGTAACCATTCTACATTTTATCCTATATCTAATTTTGTATCAAATTCTACCTTACCTATGTCCTCCCAATCTTTTATTGCTTGCTTGGATCACATTACTCTACCTAGAACTATTTCAGAGGCTTTTTCTCATACTGGGTGGCATGTTGCTATGGATGAAGGGATGGATGCTCTTGAAAATAACAATACTTAGGAACTTGTGCCCTTACTAAAAGATAAATAGCTTATTGGGTACAAGTGGGTATACATAGTCAAGGTCAACCCTGATGGTTCCATTACTCGATTGAAAGCTCGCTTGGTAGTAAAAGGATATGCGCAAACTTATGGCATTGATTACTCTAAAACTTTTTCTCCTGTTGCTAAGATTACATCTGTTCACTTATTTCTCTCTTTGGCTACTTCTTAGCATTGGTCTCTCCACCAACTTGATGTTAAAAATGCCTTTCTTCATGGAGATATACATGAAGAAGTCTATATGGAGCAACCTCCTGGTTATATTGCTAAAGGGGAGAAAAGGAAAGTGTGTTAATTAAAGAAACCTTTATAAGGTTTAAAATAATCTCCTCGTGCATGGTTCAACAGATTTAATGATGTTATAATAAAATTTGGCATGAAAAAGAGTGATTATGATCATTCATGTTCTATAAATATTTTAAATTTAGGTGCATACTTCTTGCAGTTTATGTTGATGATATTGTAATTACTGGTAGTGATAAGGTGGAAAATTTTGAATTAAAAAACTTCCTTTAGTCTAAGTTTCAGACTAAGGATTTAGGACCACTTCGGTATTTCCTCGGTGTTAAGATTGTCTGGAATAAAAAAGAAATTTTATTTCACAAAGGAAATATGTTTTTGACCTCTTGAAGGAAACTGGTTTACTTAGTTCAAAATTATGTGACACTCCTATGATTCCAAATGTTAAGCTTGAGTTAGAAGGAGGAGAGTTATTGGAAGATCCAAAATGCTACAGAAGGTTGGTGGGCAAATTGAATTATCTTACTATCACAAGACCTGACATTGCCTTTTTAATGAGTGTATTAAGTCAATTTATGAATTCTCCAAGAACCTTTCACTGGGATGCAATTGTGCACATTTTAAAATATCTAAAAAAGCACCTGAACATGGAATATTATATCAAGATCATAGTCATTGTAAAGTTGAAGGCTTTTCTGATGCTGATTGAGCAGGATGTCCTATGGATAGATGATCTACCTCAAGCTATTGTGTGTTTGTTAGTGGAAACCTTGTATCTTGGAAGAGTAAGAAATAAACAGTAGTATCCCATTTGAGTACGGAATCTGAGTATTGGGCCATGACTCATGTTACTACTAAACTTGTGTGGTTATCTTATCTTTTAAGTTAACTCATAATTACTTCATCTAGAGCTATGCAATTATAGAGCGATAATTGGGCAGCCACCCATATTGCAATTAATCTTATGTTTCATGAACGAGCTAAGCATATAGAGGTTGATTATCATTTCATTAGGCAGAAACTTCAAAAGGGTTTTATTGATCTCAAACATATAAGAACTGGAGAACAATTAGCTAATTTATTTACTAAGGCTCTTCCAGGAAAACAGGTTAATGACATTTGTAACAAGCTGGGCATGTTTGATATCTATGCTCCAGTTTGAAGGGGAGTGTTAGTGAGTTTATTAGTTTCTTGTATGCATATATGGGCCTGGGCCTATCTCTTGTATCCTTATATTTTATTATAAATAGACATTGCCTTTCTCAATTGAGGATATGGCCTCACAATTCTTTCTCTTCTTCTAATATATTTCATGCAACAAAATTGGAGCTTGAGTAATTTATAATTGTGAGATCTCTTAATCTCTTGTAGATTAATATATAATCTTTTATTCCTTATGGGTCCTTATAACTCTTTTAGCAACAATACAATGTCTTTTATTAGGATTTTTTAGGTATTTTGCTAATACATCAATAGCATAATCTATATTCAAACATATATATACCTAAGCATACATCAAGTTACCCATGATAGAAGTATATGGGACATTTTTCATTTTCTATTCATCATCATTATTTTGACGATAATGGGCTTTTAAGAAAATTTCACCTTTTGAAATTAATGTTAAAACTTGAGACTATGTTGATATGTTGAACTTCTTTAGTACCTTTTCAATGTATATCTACTAAGACAAAGTAAGCAAACCCCATCATTTGCCATAGTGGATCTTTATGCTTAAAATATATTAAGCATTCCTAAGATCCTTTATAATAAAGTGTTTTGACAATATATGCTTTGTCTCAATCAATAGGTTCATATAATTGCTTGTAAAGAGAATATTATCTATGTATAGTACTAGTATTACAAAACTATTTGCACTCATTAGCCTATAAATGCATTGATCTATATCATTCTCTTTGAATCCAAAAGAAGTTATTACCTATCAAAGTTAAGGTGCCATTGTCTAAATGCTTGTTTTAAGCCATATATGGACTTTTTAAATTTATACATAAGGTGTTTTCTTCCTTTTCCTTAAAAATTGTTTGGTTAATTCATATAAATAATCTTTAACAAGTTATCATTCAAGAGGGATGTCTTTACATCCATTTGATATATTTTTAAATTAAAATGAGTTACTATTACCATGACAACTTAAAATGAGTCTTTAGTTAGAATTGGTGACAATAGTTGCTTAAAGTCTTTAGTTACCAATCTAGATATTGTAACTCTTGATTTCACCTTGAGCATCCTTCTTGGTTTTGATGACCCATTTACATTTAACCAATTTATAATATGTAAGTAGCTTGACTAGGTTCCACACTTGATTTGTGTCCATTGAAGCCAATTTATCCTTTATAGCATTCAACCATTCAGAATAATGTGAACTAGATATTGCTTATGAAAACATCATAGGATTAGTGTCATTGCTAATTTCATGTTCATGCACCTATAAATATATTAGATAATAATTAGGAATCACCACCTTATGAACTTTATGGGATCTCTTCAAAGGAATCTTTTCATCTATCTTACCTTGTTTAGCATCTTCTACCATTAGCTATATCAATCATCTTAGGGAATAATAGAACATAACTCTCCTAATATAGGTGCTAGTGGAATAATTATGTTATCTTCAGTAAGATCTGTGATGTGTAATGCTTAGCTTTCACTATCTAACTTATCTTTAAAGAAGATAACTTGATATGATTTAATTACTTTAATTGTGTAAGTAAGACAATAAAACCTACTACCCCTTGAGCCACTATAGTACTTTATAATGTATCTATTATCTTTGAATCAAGTTTCCTTATAGAAGAAACATTGATGTGTGTCATTTCGCACCATAATTAAAATTAAACCTATTCAAAAACCATAGTAAATGGCAAGTTCAAGTCATACCCAAGGGAATAAAAGCCAATTAATGAAAATTGAATGTAAATAGGGGAAATTTTTATAAAAAGAATTAAGCTAACTAAATGCAATGAGGAATAGAAAAAATAAAAGAAAGAAAATTATAATTAATGAAATTATCAAGTTAAAGGATGTTCTTACCCTTAATTAGTTAGCTTATCTTAGACAACTCTTACAAAATTACTCTAATTTGATTAATTAGCCTAACAATACCTTAGTAGCACTCCTAATGTTTCTTAACTAATTAACCAAAGCAACACCTAGATTAATTCCTTATTATTCAAGCCCAACACTTAAATAGTAACATTAATATTTAGCAATTAATTACAACTTAGTATTATAATTAATTGTTTAGCAATAGATTACAAATACACAATTAAGTAATGGATCCAAATTAGCAAATCATCTAAAGCAATTATTAACATAAAAAGTAGAGAATTAAAGGATAATCAAATCAAGAGTAAGATTAAAAGACAAAGTTTCAAAGTTAAACCTATCTTTAAGCATGAAGGCATGAATGAAACATAAAAGTTAGAAATTTAGGACAACAATGCAAAGAGTTGGAAAATTAAATTAATTTCTAGAGACAGATATAATTATCTAAAACTTTCTAAATAGTAGAATCATACATTGGCAGAAAGTAATATTATTAGTAAGCAATATTAGTAATATGCCAAAATCAAAGATTCATTATAATGTTGACATATATTACTATGTAAAGAGTTAGAAAATTAAATTAATTTTCAGAGACAAATACATTTATCTAAAACTTTCTAAATAATATGATCATACATTGGCAGAAAGTAATATTATTAGTAAGTAATATTAGTAATATGTCAAAATTAAAGATTCATTATGATGTTGACATATATTACCATGCAAACAGTTGGAAAATTAAATTAATTTCTAGAGACAGATACATTTATCTAAAACTTTCTAAATAGTATAATCATACATTGGCAGAAAGTAATATTATTAGTAAGCAATATTAGTAATATGCAAAAATCAAAGATTCATTATGATGTTAACATATATAAATAAAAATACATAAAATTGTACAACATTACAATACTAAATAAAAAATATTTTTTATTCATGCATTTTGTTGATTGCAGATAAAAACCCAACCTTTCTCTTGAACAAAGCTAAGATCCTTTAATAACAATGTGATGAACCAACCTCAACTATCAATGCATTCTTTCTCAATGATAGCTTATGGAATGGGGTACATGTTTTCATTTCCATCCTTTCTTATTGCACCAAGTAATTTTTTCCTTTAACATGTCTTCAAAAGTAATCGTCAAGTGCTATGATAGATTTATATGCTTGCAAAAACCCTTTCTTATATGCATTTAAACTATCATACACCCTTTGAAATAAACTATCTTCTAATAAAATGTTTATGGTTGATCCAAGGTTAGTCTATAAAAGAATAGCTCCATTTGACCATAGTTTCTTGAATTGACTTCCAAATTCTCCATAATTTTTTTGAGCCTTCAATTTTGCCCTATAGCACTAGAACATAGAAACATTGGTCGAGTAATCCTTATAGACATTTTTTTGCAATGGCTACATTACCCTAGTTTGGTTGATATTTAATAGATCAATGTATTTGTTAGCTAGCCAAGTGGAAATAGCCTTGCTATTATTAGCCTTATGTCCATAAAACTCATATTTTAGATTGTAGAAAGTCTTGGTTTAGAAAAAAAGTCTCTTTTTGGTTCTTTGTTTCATGGATATGCCAACCACATTCTTTTTTGCATTTCATTGTGATCCTTTCATTCTCATTGTTGACATATTTAAAGTCAAACCCATTCTTCAAAGCATATCATTTTAAAGCATCCCTATATTGTTTGAAATTAGCAAAGTTCATCCCTTTTTTAAACTTGACAAGCTTTTTCATGTCAATTTTATAGTTAAACACTAGCCATTTTACTTTAATTCCAACTTGTCCATTAGATTTTGTCTTGTTTAACAAGTTTTCATTATCCCTATAATTAGATTAGTAGTTAACTTCCATATCATAAGTTATAACATTAAAGCCAAGGTCCAATTGTTTAGATGATCCACCTTTACAAAAGTCCCTTTGATTCTTGCTTAACCATGCCTTAACCTTATCTTCAATCTCAATTACATTGTTTGAAAAAAAAAGATCAAGAATATCATTATCATTGTCATCAAAATCACAAACATCTAAATCTATCTCTTTTCATCTATATCCACACTATCATCATAAGACTTTTTCTTTTCTCTTTTTCTCTTTTTCCTTTCTTTAAAATAGTTTCAAGTTTATTAATTTTTCTTTCTTTCTAGTTGGCATTGTTGTTATATTAGGAAAGGATGCTTCAATTGGTACATTTGTGAGATTAGGAAAGGATGCCCCAAAAAGGATTTCATTAATATTGTTCCTTAGAGATCTATAAAACTCTATTTACCTCACTTGATACATATGCAAGAATGTCACTCACATCACTATAATCCTTCAACTCTTTTGCAACTCCAAATGGTTAGCCATTAAACTTGTACAAAAAATGAGTGACATTTTAAAATCCTAACTTAGTAATAGTTTTGCTAAATGTGTTGAACTCAAAAAGTCAAGACCAAACCATTTATACACTAAAAAATCACCACCCATATAACACTTAAATGGAGAATTTGTAATGCTAACCCCCAAAATAAAGTTTCACTTTAATATATTCCATTTGAAATAATAAACAATAATAAAAATTATTAGTTACATAATTCAAGGTGACTAATCCAAATAAACAATACCGAAGCCTATATGACAACTCATAGACTAAGGCAAATTATAATGTTTTAAGAAGGCAATATAAAATGGCTATAACATTGCAAAACTTAAGGTTACCTAATTTATTTGGCAGCCATTTCAATTTAGAAATTATGCTTTATATTTAATACAAAATTATGACAATATAAAATTATACTTTATTTTCTCTTTACACAATTTAATTTGATCATGCTTAGTACAACATTGAAATGCCTTATTTAGACATAAATAACATATTAATCGAAGGTAAAAGAAAGAAAAAAATTGTGTGCCAAGAATGCTTGCAAAAATTGTAATCCAATTAAATGTGAGAGAAATTATTTTTATTAACCATGCATACTTAGCACACATAATTTAGAAATTTTACAGCAATATTGCTAACCACAATAGTAAACAACATAGAAGTAGAAATAAAGGACCACATACAATTCTCATCATTACATTCTATTTGCTAAAGAGCCACATGACCATAATAATAGCAATAAATAATTGATAACATTTACAATAACAAAATGCTCCATAATCTATATGAAAGAAAGTGTTACAAAATGTGTAGAAGCAACATACCTTTAATTTTAAAAAAGTATAAAGCTTGCTCCGAAGGAATAAAATTGATAGCTCAAATAATTTTAACAAATCTCAAATGGAATGAATGAAGTCAATTATGAATTTTGAGCAATTTTTTTCACTCTATAATATTCCCTATTACCATAATTGTGTTGTTGCATAAGGAATATTGAATGATCAAAGAATGGCGCTTATCTTAGTTAAAAGAAAGCTCACATGATGAACATGTACACTTGTAGTTGGTGTTTTGGATGGAGAGATAACCAAAAAGGCTTTCTGTGCATTAGGTATAGTTTAAGTGTTTAATTGCACCTTTTCAAACATGAAAGGATTTTTTACACATGGAATATAGTATAAGGGTTATGTGTATTCAATGTTAGTGCCTTGTATGGTACCTATATGAATTTCAAACTCATACTAATGTGGCAAAATAAAAGTCATTAGATGAAATTGCTAATAATCTCAATCATTGGTTGGTAATTTCATCTAATGGCTTTTATTTTACCACACCCCTATAGGTTCCAAACTTATAACAGTACTATAGAATTTCCCTTTAATATTTCATAAATGAAGTAAAAAGGTATGTTATAGTTAGTGCACATAATGTTTAGGATTTTTATTTTATTATACAAGCAATATATGAAATTGGACCAAGTTTCTCAAATTTAACTGCCTTTAAAATAATTTCTTCATAATAGTAAGACTGTTTAAACTATTAGATATTTATATGCAAGATCTTGGGTTTAAACCCAATAAGTGAAGGAAGGTAAAGCTTTCAGACGATATCATAAGTCACTTAAGTTAAAGCCTTCCAACTAAAATAAAATTTTTAATTACAAATGCACATTTTCTTAATTTTTTAAGCTATTATTTTTTTCCTAAACAAATGTTATCTTTTATGTATTTTAAAAGTTTTTAATAAATTATTTATTTTTTTAAAATTATGCAACAACTAACCTTACTATTTTAGTTTTTGAAATTTTATTTCTTCATAAATATATAAATAAAGATTAAATTTAAAGAAAAATACACTACCTTTCCTTATTATTTGTTAAAATTACATAAGTTTTTTTCATTAATTTTAAATCTTACATGTTAGTCTATTTAATATAAAAAGCTAAAAATATACCATTTTCAATTCTTTTTTTACATTCTATTATATATTTTTTCAAATGAATTATGAAATAATTATATTATCCTTTATTTTAATATTTTTTCTTCTTCTACTTTTTTCTTTAAATCTTTTTTCTAACCAAGTTATACAATGATCTACTTAAAAAGTCTTTCAAAAGCAAGCCAGAATGCATAGTGTTCATACATGATATTAGTAAGTTGCTGCAATCCTTTTCAATCACTTAACTAGGTGTCATGAAGAGTGATCACTGTCAACAAGCTTTTGGAGCTTTTTTTTCAAACAATATAATGTATTAACTTATCCCTTCTTTGGCAGGTGGTATTTTCTTCTCCCTTTCTTTTTCTTCTTTTTCTCGTGGAAGACTCTAGAATAATAATAAATAAATAAATAACTGAGTTATTGTAGCTATTCATTTTAGAAAGGAAGAAACTACTTCAATTAAGTAGGATGAAATAACATTTATTAATAAGAAATACTAAGGAAATGCTTACCTCTAATTAGCAATTGGAAGTACATAATACTAAAATAATAAATTATACAAAAGAGAACAAATGAAGTGTAAAATTAATATAGGACAAAACCTAAAGCATCAACTTGGTATTACATAACATCAAATCCCTCATAGAACTCTATCATAAAATTAGGTTAATGAGTTAAAATTGAATACATGTAACATGTCAAAGATGATAGGGTCAATTCCTTCTTTATAACTTCTACCAAGTGATGCCAATGATGCATACAATGAAGATTCGTGTTACAAGTGATTTCAAGAAGTAATATAGATCATATTGTTCACATTCCTAAAATGCTTTCAATTCTTTTAAATCCAAGATTACCTTTTATATTTCAAAAGATCAATTTGAAATAACAACTAGTTTTGTAATAATAGTTAATAAAAGTAAAAGGCAATTACTTTTTCTATGTTGGCATCAATCTCCTTAATTCTATATTCAGTCATAATCAATTATATATGTTGCAATATTAAGGGTGCACAATAGAAAAAGACTGAAAACTATGATTGTAAAAGACAACTTACGAATATAAACAAAATTTTGTTTTCAAAGAAGTATTTCAAAATCTCAAATATGGTATAAAAGTTTTTCATTCTAAATTATAAAAAATAACTATTATCTCTTCATATATATTATATTATATGAGTGTCTTTTTTTGTTTTGCCTTTATTGTCATTTACAATTAACAAGTTATTTTTTTCCGCATGATCTAGGAGGTGACTAGAATTAAATTAAGAAGTAAATATCTAAATTCAAATACATATGAAGTATGAAAGTTTAATAAATTAATTTTTCTGCCACATTATCTAAAGTTTCATTTTACATCAAATTTTGATAATGTAATTTTGGCAAAATTATAAATACATGCTCCCACAACTAATAGATTGACATTTTAAAAGAATTTTTATAGATTTCCTTATGCTTTAAATGTTATTTCTTTTCCTTTATTCCTTTCTTCTAATATAATATATAGTACACTATCTTGTACATGGCACAAGTTCACTACTAATTGTAATTATAAATTCAAAATAAACCACTATCAATTATACAATCAAATTATAATGGAGAAAATGTTGTAACAATAACAAATATATACATACATATATAATTATGTTATTATTAAATAAACTTTTGACAATTGAACATGATAGTTAAATACTATATATGGAGAAATATTTCAATTAATTGCACGTTAAAATAATTGCATATGAAAATGCAAATTAACAATTAGTAATTGCACATGAAAATTAATACATGAAATAAATGCATATAAAAATTAGTAATTAGTTAGTTATACACCAAATTAATTGAATATGAAATTGCACACTAAAAATCAGTAATCAATAATTAATTTCAAATAAGTGCATACAAAAATCAGTAATTAATTTAAATAGATGCATAAATTTAAAATATAATATTAAATACTCTAATTATATACACGATTCTCATTTACTCAAAACCTAGAGTGTAAAAATTATTTTATGCTAATAATAATAATACTTCATGAAGCAATGGTTATAAACAATGTCAATAATGAATAACACAATTGTGCCAGGCATGGGAAAAATGTCTAGTTTATGGTAAATGCTCATGAACTGAAAGTTAATCTCTGAGACAGCTGAAAAACGAAAAGGTGCATAAAGAGAATGCAACCTTCAAGCTTAATTATATGCATGCAATAAACTTAAAAAAATTATTAGAAAAAAATTAACATTAACAAATAAGAATTAATTTTAAAATTGCACACTAAACTTCTTTTGTAAGCAATAAATATTGAAAAGTGGTTATTTTTAATATTTTATTTAAAATATTGAAAAAAAAGTTGAAAAAATTAACAGGATCATTTTTTCGTACTTTATCTTTTTAGTGTTTGAAAATATGCCATGGAAATTTAAAATAAAAATTGGCACGTTGGCTATTTTAAAAAATTCATGATTATTTGTTGATTTTTAAAAGAAGTATCTTTTAAAAACTACAAGGATGAACCTGGCCATTGCATAATGATTATGAAAAAAATAATAATTTATATTCTTTATAATTTCTTAGTAAATTAAACTTGCAAAAATGGTCATGGATATTTTTTTATAAAAAAAGTAATGGTTTAGAAAATTTTAAAAGCTAGATGTGCAATGAATATAATTAAAAAATTAGATCATTTGAATAATTAAAAAAATTTAAAGATATTTAAATATGAGATATTTTTCGCAACTTTACGTAATATTATTGGTGTAAATCAAGACCGGACCAGACTGGTTGGTTAAATAGAAAAAATAGTGAATCGATCACATGAATGGTGCAATTAACCTTTAAAATTGATTATGAAAAAATTGATAAAAAAATCAGTGAACTGGTGAAAACCAGTCCAACCGTGTGAACCGATCATGATTTTTAAGATTTGATCAATTTTTTAAATTATTTTTAAAATATTTAAAAATTATTATTATTTTTGCTTGATATTGTATACATATTCAAAATATAAATTTTTGAATATTAAAAAATTACTTTATATATATCTAAATGAAAGACACATAACTAAAAAATTAGGTTTAATATTAATATTTTGTGATAATTTAAATTATGAACTTTTGAAAAATTGAAATTATTTAAATTTTTTTAAATATTTTTAATTATATATGTATATATTAAAACTTCTAATTTACATTTTATATTATAATTTTGGTTTGACCCGGTTGAACTATTAAACTTTAAATAACTCTTATTTCTGATTTAATGACTAGTTCGATTTTTAAAATATTGGTGTAAATGGAAAAACATCAATGATGCATAAAAAAAAATTCGTATGTTTAAATAACAATTTCTTCCTTAGTCCTTAGATTAGTCAAAAGGGAAGAGAAAAAAAAATAGAAAGAGAATTTTAAAATTTAAATAGAAGGGAAATTTTGAATTTGAATGTTAGTTAAACGATGCTCTCAAATATGGGCGCAAGCTGATAGAATTGGACGCCACATGCGATTGTCCCACTTGCTCGTTGATATTGGGTGCTGCCTAAGGTATCTTATGAAAATTCAGTATTCCAAAAACCAGGACAAGTGGTAAAAGGGAAATGAAACCCGAGTATGAAAAGTCTAGTGTTGAAACTTTGGAAAATTACAAAAATTCCACACCTGACACAGAGGAATTCATGAAGTCCGTAAGTTTGAAATTTGAAAAAGAAAATGCAATTCATCTGCTTTGGGCTCCAAGTTCGAAGTTGACTAAATATCTTTATGAATATCGCATAGAAACCTTTTGTATATATATATATATATTTTAATATTTGCATTAAAAATTTAATATTACTCCTATAAAATATACTTTTTATTGAGTCTATTATTTTTTTAATTTAATAATATAATTTACATCAAATTTAATTTCTATTTTCTAAAATATCTTAGAAAATTTAGTCGAATTGTTGAATTAAAAAAATATTTCATAAAAATTATATAGAAGTGGTATTGAGTGCAATGTAGCATTATAAATTTTTTCCCATATATATGATGTGTTTTTGTTGAAAATTTTTATTTTCTTACATATTTTAATTAAAAAATCATGTTATCCATCTTTTAATCATTATTTTTTATTTTTTAATTTATCATAAAAAAACACTCGTATAAACATTTAGGATGTATTATATATATATATATATATATATATATATATATATATATATATATATATATATATATTATTATATATATATATATATTATATATATATATATATATTAAATTGTCTTAAAATAGTTAAAATTGAATATAATTTAAATGATAAAAAATATTAGTTAAATGATTAATACAATAAATAATTAATTCTATTAAATTTATTTAAAATAGAAAATAAATATTATTTTTTTTGTTTTCATAATTAATTATTAAAATAATAAATAATAAATATAATAAATATAAAATAATAAAATGATTTAAATTTAATCAATTGTCAATTAACTTTACATTATCATGTATCCATGCACATCAATAGAAAATTGCCAAAACACCTTTTTTATGCTCAAAATTCATAGTTTCTATTACTTTTTTAATAATGTATCATTTTATCATTCACTAAAATCAAATTTAAACTCATAAATAAAATAATATAATAGATATATATAATAAATATAATTATACTTTGAATTAAATTTCTATTATGATAATATTTATAATTTATATTTATGATATAATATTTAATATTTATTTTATATAATTTTATATAATACTTATACTATTTATTATATAATTAATAAAATATTTATATTTTATATTTAATATACTATATTTATTATAATTTTCAAATTCATGATGAAGATAATAGGTGAAAGTGATTTTAATTAAATCAAGTAGAGGTGATTTTATATTTTTATTTATAAATGATATATGGAGTTATTATTATTATAGAATATAGATAAATAATTTTTTATAATTTGTAAGAAGTAGAACTTCAAAAAATTTTGCTTCTCTTGTTTTGGTAATCAACTCAAGAATTTTCTACTTCCTGAAAAATTACACCTCTAATACTTTGTTTGCCAATAAAAAACTATTATTTTCCTCTTCTATCATAATAATATATAACATAATTTTTTAATTAAAATATGTAAACAAATAAAAATTTTCAATAAAAACACATCATATATGTAGGAAAAATTTTATAGTGCTATATTGCACTCAATACTACTTCTATATAATTTTTATGAAATATTTTTTAATTCAACAATTCGACTGAATTTTCTCAATATATTTTAGAAAATAAAAATTAAATTTGATGTCAATTATATTATTAAATTAAAAAATAATATACTCAATAAAAAATATGTTATATAAGAATAATATTGAATTTTTAGTGCAAATATTAAATTTTTTTCTGTATACGAAAGTTTTCTATGCAACAACATGAAGATATATAGTCGGCTTCGAACTTGGAGCCCAAATGAATTGGCATTTTTTTTTTTTTTCAAATTTCAAACTTACGGACTACATGAATTCCTCTGTGCTAAGTGTGGAATTTCTGTAAGTTTCCAAAGTTTTAACACCAGACTTTTCATACACGTGTTTCTTTTTGCCTTTTACCATTACTAACTTCAGGGGAGGAACATCATTCTTCGCAGCCATTAATTACGCGCTTTAATTTGATTGGGTATATATCAACGTGGTTGACGGATTCAAAGATTTAGATTTGAAAGTTTGTAATATTATATTTTAAAAATTATCTATATAAAATATTTTTAAATTTTGGCATTAAATAAATATTTTTTTATAATTTATCATTTGAATAATTAAAAATTTTGTTTTAGAGATACTTAAATATGAGATATTTTCCACAACTTTATGTAATATTATTGGTGTAAATGGAAAAACATCGATGATGCATAAAATAAAAATTCGTATGTCTAAATAACAATTTCTTCCTTAGTCACTCGATTAGTAAAAAAGGAAGAGAAAAAAAAAATATAAAGAGAATTTTAAAATTTAAATAGAAGAGAAATTTTGAATTTGAATATTAGTTAAACGATGCTTTCAAATATGGGCACGCCCCATCACAAACTTAATGGTTAAAATATCAAAATACGATTATTTTATAAATTTTTTTTTATTTTATTACGATTTCGAAAATATTTATCAAAGTACGCAGGGCGCCACATTGTATAGCGTCATCAGGCGCTCACTGAAAGCGTATGGCGTCGCGCTCGCCGAAAGAGGCATCATTTCACTTTTCGCCTCCCCCCAACCCTATTTAAATTTGTATATTCAAATTACTATAGAATTCTATTACACATTTCTTATGTTTAAATCGTTCTTAAACAAACAGGGTCTTGATCCAAGGTCCACAGCCAATCTCTTCAACAACTCGATATGCATAGGCCAAAAGACAGTAAACGACGAAGACTGTTTCATACTAAAGCTCGAAGCCGAACCCTCAACACTGAGTGCAAGAAGTAGCACCAACGTTGAAATCATCAGGCACACTGTGTGGGGCTACTTCAGCCAAAGAACAGGACTCTTAATCCAACTAGAAGATTCCCACCTCCTAAGAATCAAATCCCCAGGAAATAACAGCTTTTACTGGGAGACCAGCATGGAGTCACTGATACAAAACTACCGCACCATAGATGGCATAAACATAGCACATTCTGGGAAAACATGGGTGTCTTTGTTTCGGTTCGGAGAAGGCCCTGAAAGCCATTCGAGGACTCGAATGGAAGAGATCTGGGAAGTCGAGGAAGTGGATTTTAACATAAAGGGATTGTCGATTGATTGCTTTTTGCCTCCAAGTGATCTGAAGAAAGAAGAAGAGAAAGTTTAAGTTGGTGAGAGGAAAGTGAAATGGGGCTGGGGGAGGCGCCAAATGAAATGGCGCCTCCCAGCTCCAACGCCCAAACGCGCCCAATAACATCATAATATCATATAGTATGGTGCCCTGCGTAACCAATAACATCATAACATCATACAGTATGGTGCTCTACGTAATTTGATAAATATTTTTGAAATCGCAGTAAAACGAAAAACAGTTTATGAAATAATCGTATTTTGATATTTTAACCCAAACCTGATATAATTTGACGCCACTGGTGATTGTCCCACTTGCTTGTTGATGTAACTTCAGAGGAGGAACATCATTCTCCGCAGCATTAAGTACTCGCTTTAATTTGATTGGGTATATATTCAACGTGGTTGGCGGATTCATGATTTAGATTTGAAGAGTTAGCAATATTATATTTTAAAAAATTATCTATATAAAATAGTTTTAAATTTTGATATTAAATAAATAATTTTTTTATAATTGATCATTTTCTCTTTTAATGTACATGATTACTGTTATTTACTATGATTTTAATGCTAGGAAGATCATGTATAACATGTTACAAAATAATTTTAGGTATATTTGTTTTTCAAAAGAATAAAACAACACATATTATTTATAAATTTTGGTTCTTAAGTCTTAACTTATTGAATCAAAAGATAGTTCATTTGATGTAGAACTTTCATATTTAATGAATGAATTATGGCATTTAGTGAGTGTGGTTGTAAAAATATTTTGATCAATCCCCAGATTTCAAATGGAAACAATATGTAATAAATGAAAGAAAAAATAATTTGCAAAGAAATAACTTTAATAAATTAAACATACAAATAATTCAACTAAGCAAAAAAAAATCTCAAATTTTATGGCTTTTATGAATAAAGAAATAACTTTAATAAATTCAGTAACAAATTATCATAAATTGTGTATTCTAAAATAAATTAAATAATAAAATAATTCAGATATTTAATCAGTGTTTAAATTTCGTGGAAGACCAATATGTTATTCAATGAAATAATAAGAATTAAAAAAAAATAGGAAGAGGAGATTGTATTCGAGCGGTAATTATAATCCAAAGCTAAAATTGCATGCTGAAAGCAACCAATCATCAGGATATACGTGGTCATGAATGTATCAATCGACTCAAGAATCTTAGGATTTGATCCTCCATATATTAATGAAAATAATTGATTATTAATTAATTATCATATATGAATTGATTATATATTTGTCATAAGTTTTAGTAAGGAATAGTTTTCTTGAAACATAATTGATTTGAAGATTTTTAGTTAAAAAATTATAATTAAAAAATAAGATATAAAAGATAATTTATTATTTAATCAAAATTTTTTCTCATTAAAAATTATTAAAATAAATTTTTTATAATAAAATTAATTATAACTAAAAGTTGTGTTAAACATAAAATCACTGTACACACTCAAATTTGTTAATAATCAATTATTCTATTATCATACTAAATAAACTTTTAACCTACGTACAATTGACCGCAAGTCTACCCTAAATTTTGGGTTGCATGTAGAAAGAAGCCACGGGACATCTATAAATGGCCCTCGGTGCTTATTTCCTATCTTGCATTATCAGTTCGCCGATTTCGTTAACCAAAAAAGGAAAAAATCTTTAAACCATGTTGATCCCCACTCCCAATTATAGATTTACCCTCTTTCTCATGATTGTAGTTCTTTGCATATACTTAAGTGCAGGGAATTCTCACATAAGCTGCCTAGAAAAAGAGAAGCAAGCTCTTCTGAAATTCAAGCAGGGCCTCAATGACACAGGAAACTTACTTTCCTGTTGGAGAAGTGAGGTTGATTGTTGCATTTGGAGGGGAATATTGTGCAATAACCATACAGGCCATATCATCAAGTTAATGTTGGATCTTACCAGCTTTTCATATTCGGAGACAATATCAGGTAAGATTGATCCTTCATTATGTGAATTGCAACATTTAACTTACTTGGATCTCTATAACTTCGACTTTGAAGGGGAAGGGATCCCAAGCTGCATTGGCTCACTTGATCAACTAAGACACTTGGCTCTTTCTAATAACCTTCTTCATGGAATTATTCCTCGTGAAATATCCAACCTTTCCAATTTGCAAAATCTTGATCTTAGTGCCAATGATGGTTTGACTTCAAAAGACCTGGAGTGGGTTTCTCATCTTTCTTCACTGAAATATCTTGACTTGACTTGGGTTCATATAAGCCATGTCCCTGATTGGCTAGCTCCAATAAGAAAGATCCCATCTCTATTGGAGCTTTGGCTTGGATCTTGTGGACTTGTCTCGGTCAACCCTAAATCATTGTTCTCCTCTGCAAATTCTTCCACCAATCTCAAGGCCCTTGGTCTTGGAGGCAATTACCTAAATTCTTCAATTCTGTCGTGGGTATTTAATGTCAGCAAAGTCCTAGTTCAGCTTGATCTCTCGTTTAATGATTTGCATGGTTTTATTCCTGATGCATTTGCCAATATGGTCTTTCTTGAACACATTAGCTTTTCAGGAAACCAACTTACGGGCGAGATTCCTAAATCATTCTGTCACTTGTGTGACTTGCAAATGTTAAATTTGGACTCCAACAATTTATCGGGCAAACTTGCTGATTTTTTACAGCAATTGTGTCCTAAAAGTATACAATATTTGGATCTAAGTGATAACCCATTTAAGAGTGAGCCTATTCCCAAAATTACAAGATTTTCATCATTGGAAATGTTAATGCTTAGCAATACCAGCTTGGAAGGGACATTTCCCCATTCATTTGGGTATTTACCTCACTTGAATCTTTTGGATCTAAGCCATAACAACTTGAGTGGGTCATTGCCTGAGTTTGTTGGACTCCCATCACTGGAAACTTTGGAGCTTTCTCACAATGGGCTTAACGAGATTTTTCAACATTCTCTGAGAGAACTGTCAAGTCTCCATGGATTGACTCTCTCATTCAATAAGATTGGTATGATAAATGAGGAGCACCTTTCTCATCTTTCCGAATTAAGTTTCTTGGATGTCTCCTACAATGTTCTCTCTTTTAACTTCAGTTCAAATTGGGTTCCACCTTTTCGGCTAAGGACTTTATCAGCTTCGTCTTGTGTTATTGGTCCTCATTTTCCGATGTGGCTTAAAAGTCAAAGCAAACTCGAGTTGCTTGATCTTTCTAATAGCGGGATTTCAGATTCAATTCCTGAATGGTTTTGGCATTTATCTTTAGATTTCCAACTGCTCAATTTTTCCCAAAACAAAATTCATGGGACATTGCCAAAATCATTACCAAAAGCTAGGTATGATCCCTTTGGTTCAGGCACCTTCTATGATTTGAGTTTTAACAAATTATCCGGTCCATTGCCGCTCTTTCCACCAACTACTGTAGTCTTGCGTCTCTCACATAATATGCTTTCAGGTTCCTTCCCTTTCAATTGTACAATAACCCGATCTAAATTAATTTATCTCGACGTTTCCGATAACTTGCTGTCGGGAGAACTTCCTGACTGTTGGGATAAATATACGCAACTAAAAGTTTTAAATTTGGGCAACAATGATTTCTCAGGGATAATACCAAAATCAATGGGGTTCTTGGACAATATTGGAACAATTCATTTGAATAACAACAACTTCTTTGGAGGGATACCATCATTGGTGAATTGTACGAAGTTGTACTCCATCGATTTAGGGGAGAACTATTTAAATGGAAATCTACCAGCATGGATAGGGCATAACTTAACGGAGCTGATTGTTTTGCGCTTGCGAGACAATAAGTTCCATGGAAGCATACCAAAGAGTTTATGCAATTTGAATCATCTTCAAATATTGGATCTATCTCAAAACAAATTTTCGGGAAAAATACCCCGCTGCCTCAACAATATAGATGCGTTCTCAGATATAGCGTTTCCAAAGGGTATCATGACTTTTGCAGCATATGAGTTTGGCATGGGTGATTTTGAATCAAAAGACATTTTCATTGACGAGGCAACATTGACCTGGAAAGGAGAGAATTATTACTATGGAAAAAATCTAGGATTTATGACAATCATAGATTTCTCATGGAATCATTTATATGGTGAGATTCCTAACACTATAACATGTCTTTTGGGATTAGCTGCTTTGAATCTTTCTAGAAACAATCTCACAGGGCTTATGCCCAACAACTTTGGTGAAATGAAATCATTGGAATCACTTGATTTGTCCTGGAACAGTTTGTCTGGAAGAATTCCATCTAGCTTCTCTAATTTGACTTGGCTTGCTTTCATGAACTTATCATTCAACAATTTGGCGGGGGAAATTCCATCAAGCACACAATTACAAAGCTTTGAAGCTTCTGCGTATATGAGAAACGTTGGGTTGTGTGGCCCTCCGCTCCAAGAAGTCTGCCCAGGACATCAGAAAACCCAAAGGAATGGCACTGAAAATGTGGCTGCTGCTGACGATGGTGATGATGATAAAATAATCACCTTTGGATTTTATGCGAGTTCGGCGCTTGGCTTTATCATTGGATTTTGGGGAGTTTGTGGAAGCTTAATCCTCAAGCGTTCATGGAGATATGCTTATTTTAAATTCTTCAGCAACATGTATGATTGGTTATTTGTTCGCGTTACTGTCTTTGCTGCAAGAACTAAAAGGAGATTCCAGAAGTTCTAGGTATGTGGTTCTAATTTACCTCTCTCATTTTAACTCTCTTAATTTCTAGATTAATTACTTAATATGTTCTATTTTCATTGAGATGCATTTATTTTTAGTTAATTTAGTCACTTATTTTTTTTAATTTTATTAAAATTACTTTATACTTTGTCATTCCTTGGTCATTGTTGTCAGTGTTGTTATTTTTGTAATTATTATTTCTTGTCTTCGTAAATACGTGCATGATATAAACAGGTGATGCTTGCGGGACACGCAGAAGCCTTGACTCCTCTAAATATTCTTGATAATTTCACTTTTATATGTAAAGTAATTTTAGATTGATTTTTATGAAATTTAAATTTGTATATGTTTTACAAAATACTGATATTTGCCTCCTTCAAATGAAAAATTTTAGCTCCGCCGTTGATAATATAATCTAAGTTAAATTGGGTTCATTTATTTTAATTAAAGTAAATAAAGTGATCTTCACTAAATTTTACTTTTTGAGTATTAAAAAATAGTTAATAAAAATTATAAAAGCAAAATTCTCTTATTTTTACTTTACATATAAAATAGATTCTACTGCTAGTAAATAACATATTTTGAATTACTCTTCAAAGATATTTTGGATTGACGATATCGTATAGTTTGGTTACGGTTGTTCTGAAAATGTTGCTGGAGCATTGTGCATGGGGCATGAAGCAGTGAGACGTCGTTTTAATGTCAACAATATTACACTCACATCTTTGTTTTTTATTTTCTTATTCATACTTTCTCATGTACAAATAGGATCCAGAAAAATTATGGCCTCTGCCAGCAAGAGAGTGAAGTGAAAATAGAAGTGCGGACGAAAGTTCTCTTTTTCTGAGTAACAGATTTATGTGTCATCAAAGTTAGATCTTGAATGAGTTGGACAAAGTATCGTGTAATATTTTGTTATGGTTTGCTGTTATAGTCTATATTATTCTGGTCAAAGGCTGCAGCAAGCATTTATCAGTAGGTTGAAGTTTGTAATCCTTAATAAATAAATTAAGTTGAATTTTGTGTTGTGGATCTTTCAATTTAAAGAGAGTAATGCTGTTTTAACATGTGTATCTTTTATTGGGAAGATTATGGTACCCCCAATGGTTTCAAACCCAACCCTGAGTGGTGTAGCGTAATTTCATCCAATGGATGAGATTATCTAAATCTTTGGTAATTTCATCTAATGGATGAGATTCTGCCACATCACTCAAGATTTAGAAACCTTGGGGCACTTTAGATTTTTTCATCTTTTATTAGGTGGGTTCTATGATCACATAAAAACATAAGTCGTGTTATGAAACTCAGGGTGATATGGAAACATATCAATTATTCAAATTTGTACAGTTGAATGTGTGCCATCGATGAAAAGGGATTTTTTATTTTTGCTTACATGGAAAGTGCAAATGTTTCCAACTGTTTTTACATTTAGACTTTGACCCTATTTATACACTTCATTTCATCTAACACTCAACTAGCATGTCAAAAGTTGTTGGATAATGTTAGCGTGGGAGAATAAGCGGGCAACCGAATTGGTTTGGGCCGCACATGTTGGTTCCATTGTGTGATAAATTTTTATATACTCTAGGAAAAAATTAGGCTGGTGTCATTTGGTGCAATTTATTGTAGTGAGGTATCTGAAACTTACTTTCTTTTATTTAAGTGTACCCGCGTACGAAAATTTATCATGATACCTAGAAGACAAAATAACATATTTACAAATAAAAACCTCTTTTGGAGAAAACAAAGTTTATAATGATACCTAGAAGACAAAACAACATTTCAAAAAGGCTAAAAGAACCAAAGCAGAAACTTCTTTTGCCACACGTTAAAATTAGAGAATTTTTAATTTAATACAAATAAAAAAATAAAAATTGATAAGAATTAAAATTGGATAACTTTTAAATTTATAAAAATTAAATTAATATAAAATTTTAATTATAAATAAAATTTATAAAAATTTAATTTTTTAGGAATTAAAATAAATTTTTAGTTAAGATAAAAATAAAAATAAATAAGAACTTAGAGACATAGTAACATATTATTAATTTGAATGTTAATTAAACTTGATTTATTCATTTATTTTAAATTTTTGTTAATATTACTGTTTTAGAATAAAACAGTAACATATTACTATTTATTCTACAGATAGTAACATACTATTATTTAGTAATTTGGTTATTAATTAGATCTGATTTATTCATTTATTTAAAATTTTTTGTCGGTATTACTATTTTGAAATAAAATAGTAACATACTCTTCTTTGACAATTTAGTTATTAATTAGACTTAATTTATCGATTTATTTGGGATCTTTGGTTGGTGTTACTATTTTAAAACGAAATAGTAATATATTATTATCTAAAGAATAAACAGTAACACACTCTTCTTTAAAAGTTTGGTTGTTAATTGGATTTGATTTATCTATTTATTTAAAAAATTTTATTGATGTTACTGTTTTGGAACGAAATAATAACATGTTACTATCTAAAGAATAAATAGTAACATGTTATTTTAACAATTTGATTATTAATTAGACTTGATTTATCTATTTATTTAAGATTTTTGGTTATTGTTACTATTTTGAAATGAAATAATAACATCTTTTTCTTTATCAGTTTGATTATTAATTAGACTTGATTTATCCATTTATTTGAAATTTTTAGTTGATTTTACTGTTTTGGAATGAAATAGTAACATGTTATTGTCTAGAGAATAAATAATAATATATTATTATTTTAACAATTTAGTTATTAATTAGACTTGATTTATTTATTTATTTAAGATTTTTCGTTAGTGTTACCATTTTGAAATGAAATAATAATATGTTACTATCTAGAGAACAAATAGTAACATACTATTATTTGACAATTTAGTTATTAATTAGACTTAATTTATCTATTTATTTAGTATTTTTAGTTAGTATTACTGTTTTGAAATGAAATAGTAACATTCTCTTCTTTAGCAGTTTAGATGTTAATTAAACTTAATTTATCCATTTATTTGAGATTTTTTATTAATATTACTATTTTAAAATAAAATAGTAACATATTATTATTTGGAGAATAAACAGTAACATACTATTATTTGATAATTTAATCATTAATTAAATTTAATTTATCTATTTATTTAAAATTTTTTATTAGTATTACTATTTTAAAATGAAATAGTAATATCCTCTTCTTTAGCAGTTTAATTGTTAATTAGACTTAATTTATCTATTTATTTAGTATTTTTAGTTAGTGTTACTGTTTTGAAATGAAACAGTAACATGCTCTTCTTCAACAGTTTAGATGTTAATTAAACTTGATTTATCTATTTATTTGAGATTTTTTATTAGTATTACTGTTTTAGAATAAAATAGTAACATGTTACTGTTTGTTACTATTTAGTGAATAAATAGTAACATACTATTATTTGATAATTTAATCATTAATTAAATTTAATTTATCCATTTATTTAAAAAAATTTTATCAGTATTACTATTTTGAAATGAAATAGTAATATCCTCTTTTTTAGCAGTTTAGTTGTTAATTAGACTTTATTTATCTATTTATTAGAGGTCCTTAGTTGGTGTTACTATTTTAGAACGAAACATTAACATATTACTATTTAGAGAACAAACAGTAACATGCCCTTCTTTGAAAGTTTGATTATTAATTAGACTTAATTTATCCTATTTATTTAGAATTTTGATTGGTGTTACTATTTTAGAACGAAACTAATAACATATTATTATTTACAGAACAAGCAGTAACATGTTATTATTTTAACAATTTAATTGTTAATTAGACTTAATTTATCTATTTATTTGAAATCTTTAGTTAGTGTTATTATTTTGAAATGAAACAATAACATCCCCTCCTTTATTAGTTTAGTTATTAATTAGATTTGATTTATTTATTTATTTGAAGTTTTTGGTTGGTATTATTATTTTGAAACGAAACAATAACATGTTACTGTTTAGAAAATAAATAGTAACATATTATTATTTTGGTAATTTGATTATTAATTAGACTTGATTTATCCATTTATTTATAATTTTTAGTTGGTATTATTATTTTGGAGCGAAACAGTAATATATTACTATTTAATTTATAAATAATAATATATTATTCTTTTATAATTTTATTTGTTAAGAAAATTATTATAGTACTATTAGACACCAAAAGAATTAAGGAGTAAAAATTTAATATAGGATTCAAATGAATTCGAATTAATAAAAATGAAATCAAAGTTGGAAAAATAATAAGAAAATAAAGAAAAATTAAGAAAAATCATTAAAAAAGTCTTTTTTCACTAACCAATGTAGGCAAAATGCTAATGGCATTTTGCAAACATATAGATATCAAAAAGTTACATAAAATAAAAAAAATTCACCCACAACGGACAACCGAGTACAAAGTTATGATTATTTAAAGTTTTTAACTTAATTTACACATTTTTTATTATATGGACCCTGCCAAACTCAAATTTTCTTATTTTCTATTGAAAGATTATGAGAATACAAATAAAAATAATTGATTATATACAAAATTTGGTTAACTAATCATAAAGTTATGCTTTTCCAAAATTTTTAATTTATAACCATATTCTCTTAGTTAAAAAAGGATATTTTAGGAATATAATACTAATAATTCATAAAACTGGTACATATTTGAAATAAAGACTAGCGTTAGTACCTTATTGAAAAGAAGTTCAGAAAGCACTACTACGATATAATTTATCATACTCTGGGGGATTATATTATATGTCATTAATTCAATAAATAGATAACAATTGTTAATTTTTATAATTTTTGATATCTTAAAATTTTAAAAATAAAATTTTTAATAAGACTCATAAAGTAGCAATAAAACTAATGATTATCATTTATTTATTATATATGATTAAGGATACACAATAGAATTGGGATATACAATAATTTCTCTCTATGTGATATTTGATTAAATTTATTTATTAGTTGATCTCTCATTGAATTAGTTTAGGATGCATATAAGGACTAAACTTTTTTAATGTCTTTATCATAAAGTTATTCATTTAAATCATGATATATGTATTAATTATTATTAATGATTACAATTTAATAATTATAATAATTATTAATATTATAATTATTTTTTAAATAAAAAATCAATATATATAATAATTTGAATGCTAAACCTCACAATAAATACTTAAAAAACTTAATTCAAGATTCAATTTAGAATTTAGAATTTGATAAATTAATTGATAATTAATAAATTAATTAATAATTGATAAATTGATAAGTTGATTCATTAATTAGAAATTTTTGATAAAATTAGCTATTAAATTAGTTAAAAAAATATAAAATTACATGAAAGTATATGTTAATATAAATATATAAATTAAATTAATTCATATTTATTTTAAGATCAAATTATATTAATACAATCAAAACATTCAAAATAATAATACAATTATCTAAAGTTAATAAATTATATTATATGATATTATATATTTATTTTTATCTACTTGTTTACTTACTTTTGTTTATTTATTATTAAAAATAAGAATATAATTATTATTTAAAATTTAATTAATTATATTTTATAATATCAAATATTTATATATTTACTTCTTTACTTATTTTTATTTATTATATTGAATTAATGAGCATAAGTAAAATATTTATTTATATAATTAGGGCAGCATATAAAGTAAAATGAGTATTTTTATCTGAGAGTGAAAGGAGTGAATTATGACTATCAAATTTAAAATTGAAGGAGTAAGATTGAAATATAAAATTATATGACTTTTTTAAATAGTTATATAATCTTTTTAAATGATTAAATGATATCAAATTATATTTTATTCTTAGTCATTAATACAAAAGTTAATGATCATAATTCACTTTTTCCAACTCTCATATAAAAATACTCTTTTTACTTGATATATCTTCCATAGTTAGGATATAAATTTTCATTTAATTAAAATAAATAAATAAATTTGGAAAATATTTTTGAAAAACTATTGGTTACAAGATGTAAGTTACCTTGTGAAGCACATTAATTTAGAGGTATTTTTCTAAAAAAAATAACTTAATCTATTAAATATCTCAATAACTTATAACCTTTTAATTAAATCAATAAATTATATAGTAACTTATTTGTTACAGTAAATGTATAATTAGCAATTTAATCCTAATTTTTAGTTATTTACAATTTATTCCTATTATCAAACATGTCAATTAAAAAGAATAATTAAATATATTATTTGTTGAAAGGGGCTTGATTTTTGAGTGCAAAATAATAATTTAGAAACTATGAAGAATACAAATTTAGAATAATATTAAGGTGAATTCTATGGTATTCTTAGAATTTCAAGAACCAAGTTAAAGTAGTAATTTTAGAAACTATTAAATTGAGATTATTTGATGACATCCATTCAAAAATAGATAGTTGTAATTGAATAATTTCAATTTAACAGTTCCTAGACTTGCCATGTCATCTTGAGTTTTAAAATCTTTAGAGTATCATAATAAGATCCGTGCCTAGCACACTAAAAAAAAAAACTATTGATCAGTGATAAAAAAAATTCACTGTTAAATATTATCAATTAGTGAATTTGAATTAGTTCATAATAAAATATTAAATTTATTCTTAGAAGATGAAATCCATCACATAATATTATTAATTAGTAAAGTTGAATTTATATTTTTTTAAATTTCATTATTTTTGTACTATAAAAAATTAGAATTAAATGTAGTAATTATTTTAAATTATATTTAAAAAATAAAAATTAATATATAATTTTTATATTTTGAAATTTAAAATTTTCAATTAATTTAAATGTAAATTTAATTCAACTTTTAATTTATAATTTAATTAATATTATTATTTAATTATATTTATTATCAAATATTTTGCTATGTGATATTAATGTTATTATTTAATTACATTTATTATCTTATATTTTAATACATGAATTTTTTTAAAAAATTTAATATATTAACACATTATTTATAAATGTTACTTTTATATTTAAGAATACAGATGTTCGCTTAACTTAATAAAATATGAAAATAAATTATTAAAATAATTTTTCATAATTAAACAATCATTATGACACAAATATTAAAGAGAATGGAATAAAGGGGGAAAGTAATAAGATAAGAATGAAAACTCCAAGCTGGATACATACTAAGATTACGGAGAAAGTATGGAGAATGGGCAAATTTAGGCACCAATTATAAATAAATGTTTTATAGTGGGGATAAAATGATATTGCACCAAGAAAAAATCTCTAAACAACTGTTCCACATGCTTTTATATCATTGTGCCAACCACTTAGGGTTTCAAAATTGTTATTTTTATAAAGCTACCATAGAAACCTTCTAATTTATGATCATCTGACATATTATTTTAAAATTACGAAACATCTTGATTTAAGTGATGCTTATAAATATCATTGAAAGAGATAAACAAAATATGTGTGAGCAACAAAGGATGTAAGCGCATAACAAGGGATAAAAGAATTTGTACTCCATCATTTTTGAGAAAATATTATCAGTTTGTTATTTTTACATCTTTGTTGAATTTAGATGAATTCTAAGAGTAATTTGCCATCAATTTTGCTATAACAAGATGAGGTTGGGTAAGTATACCATATTTTCTATTTAATTTTTTGTTTTGTGCAATAATCTTGAACAAAACATCATTTGCTCTCCAACTACTTCTCTCACACCAACTTTTGACTAATAATTTCTTTCTATCAATCCACCTCATTTAACTTATATAGTTATGGATTTTAGCAATCTTCACTTTTGTGAGGCTTTTCCAAGCAACTCATATGATTCTTTGGTAACCAATGACACATCTTCGTCAAAGGATAATGAATTCTTCAATATCAATATCAAATTCTCAAAGATGAAATTAATCTTCAACCTTAATAAGGATGATTTTGATTACTTGGATGACAAGACTAGTAAGTACCATCTTTCAAATGTCTCACTTATGACAATGGAGGAAAAAGGTACAATTAACGTATGCTCTCTAATATTGGGGTGCTAAAAAATGCTTAAGATTTCATGATTTTCAAGATCATGGCATGTGCATCAAACGTGTCTAAGATAGCTTGAAACTAAAAGTTTCTATTAATGCAAGTGCTTATATGTATCACTATCAGCACCAAGGAAGAAGTGGACATGTATGAAAAAGAAAAGGGATAAGAAGAAGATGATAAGGAGGACAAAGAATAAGAAAAGTTTATAGAGGTACTAGAGGCTGAGATGATATCATATAAGGAATATAAGGAGTTAAAGTTTGATGTTAGAAATCTACAATAAGTGATTGAGTGGCTTTTCTTATTTAAGATATTAAAAAAAGATTAATTATACACATTTACTTAGTTATCAATTATCTCCTATATATATTTTCTTAAAATCATAATTTTTATGTAAAATTGTAATGTCAACAAAATTAAACTGAGTTTTGTTTATTCATAATAGATTGATTGTGTTTACTTATTTATGAATTACCTAAGATATCTTTGTTTTCAAATAATAGATTTTACCATATAATATTCAAAGATATATGTAAATATTAAACCATACTATATACAAATATCATTAATACAATTAATGGCCACTTATTAACTTAGTGAAATAATAATTTATAACATTGAGTAAAATGAATAAACACGGATCCACTAAGAAACATTAGCTTGTAGGTCAAGAGAACAAAAGGATCAAAGTGTATATGGATTGTGATCTAAGCTTAAAAGTGATCCGAGTTTCCACCATAAGATTCATGGATATTAAGGTAAAATTCAAATTTCTAATTAGTTTTACCAATAATGGTATTAGGGATATTTGGCTCATTTTTATTTCTATGTGTTATATGATCTGTATGTTTCATATCTATTTTTTTTATTAATTCACATGCATGATATATTGGCACATAGCACATAAATAATCATACACAATTTTTCTAAATGTGTGTTTCCATACCTAGCTAATCGTGAATAATTTGTATTATAATTTCAACAATTTTTTTTTATGTTATGTAACTTGAGAACTCCTTTTTTTATAGCAAGTTTCTTTTATCTTTGACTAATCATCAATTAAAAAAAGGATTTGTAAATTTCCATGTATGTTGGCAATGCATGGTTAACAACAAAAATAATAAAAAGGAATTGTTAAGAGACTATGAAAAAAAAGATTTTTCCATCTCTTTGTGTTGACCATAAGTTGATCCAAGCTAAGGCATAATTTTTTTTTAAAAAAAAAACTTACTAACTTACTAACAAAAGATAGAGTGATTTATTGAAGAAAAACTAATATTGGAAAGTTTGTGTTTCTATGAAAGTATAATAATGTTTATTATTATTATTGATAAAATAGGGATGCTACAAGAAATATGGGATTAACTAAGATTGAAATATGATGGAATGTTTACCACTAAGCTTCATGCCTTAACTTTGAAGTTTAATCAATATTTGATGGACCTAAAACACTTAATGGTTAATCACTTTAAAGTGATGTCTACCATGATAAGAAAGTTGAAAATAGCTGGTTGCAATCTCAATTATGAGCAACATGTCATGGCTATAATCAGATCCCTTCCTAAGTCCTCTTAGGGGCAACTGAAATTAGTTCTCACTCATAATGAAAGGATTAGAACTTTTCCTAATATTTCTTGTTATCTTAAGCTTAAAGTGGAATGCAAAGAAGTGAACTATAGTGTTGCATTGGTAACTAAGCTTGGCAGGGTAAAGGATTTAGATGCCAATGCAAGAATCAGTAAAAGCTAAAAAAAATCTAGGACCTTTAAGCTAGTAAGGCAACTAAATACCAAAAGGCAAGCAACACAGGAAGGAAAAATTAAAGTTAAAATGCTTTAATTATAGGAAGAAAGTGCATTTTGCAAATGAATGTTTTAAGCTTTGAAAGGTTTATCCTCATTCTTTTCTTCCTAATATTTTAGTATGTTCTTATGTTTTTGTGGCTCATTCTCACCTTAGATGGATTGTAGAATCTAGAGCAATAAAACATGTGACTTGCAATCATACAGTATTTGTAAATTATCATTGAATGCCAGTGGACAAGCATTTTACGAGGATGGGAAGTGGATCAAAAGAAGAAGTTATTGGTGTTAGTAGTTATTAATTGGTTTTGTATGGTAAATGCACACTAACCCTATATGATATTATTTATATTGCTACTACTCAATATAATTTGTTTTCAGTTCTAGCTTTGATGAAATTAAGATTTGTTTCTAATTTGAAGGATAATGATTTATCTATTTATCTTGATATAACCTTTTATGGTTATGATTTTTTAAAGGATGATTTGGTCATGTTAGATATTGATTCAACTTATGAAAGCACCTTTAATATTAATCTTTTTCTTCTACTTTATTAGATAACTCATTTAATTCTATTAAATGGCATGCTAGACTTAGACACATTGGATAAGATAGAATGTCTAGATTGGCTAGAAAAGGATGTTGATCCCTCTCACCAAAATAAAGCTTTCAACATGTAAGGCATATCTTGTTGGAAAAGCAAGTAGAAAACCTTTGGCAAAAGCTAAGTGAGCCTTACATCTTCTAAAATTGATTCATACAGACATATGTGGACCAATGAATACAAAGGTGCAACATAGTGCCTTTTATTTCATAGTCTTCATAGATCATTACTTAAGGCATAATGTAACCTTTTTACTATCACATCATTATAAAGCTTTAAATTACTTTAAATGCTTTATAATAGAGGTCAAGAATTAGAAAGAAAATATCATTAAGGCTTCTAGAACTAATTAAAGATGAGAATACTTATCTAATCAGTTTAAAAAATTTTATAAAAAGAAAGGGATATGTAGGTAATTAATGATACCTAGTACATTACAATAAAATAGCATTACAAAAATAATGAATCGTACTTTGTTAGATATGTTAGGTCTATGATGGTATAAGCAAACCTCTTAATATATTTTTGGGGGATGCTTTGTTAATTACGACATATGTCTTGAATTATATGCCTTAAAAATCAATCCCTATCACTCCATAAGAGTTATAGAATGATAATAAGCCTAATTTGGAAGGCTTATACCTATAGGATTAATAAGTTTTGTTCATATTACTTCTTATAAGTTTAGGAAGTAAGGCCTTAGAACTAAAAAGTGTGTCTTTATAATAACTTTAATCACTCTAAGGGATATATTTTGTACAGTGAACCTCCTAATGGTAGGCTGATAGAGATCAAATCCCAAGATAGTGAATTTTTTAAAGAATGAGTTTTCTAGTATTGATGAAGTTAAGAAAGGTCTTAAACTCAATGAGTTAGAGGAAACTCAAAATATTGAGTTTCACTCTCTTGAGATGGATATAGATCCATAAAATCATGAGATTGTCAATGATATTAGTAGTGTTCCTAAAATTGTTAATGATAGTAAAATGATTTCATCAAAACCTTTTTTAAATTCACATATATAAAGAAGTTTGTATGGAAATGTTCTTATAGACGCTTCAAAATAAAAGATAAGTCCTTCTTAACTATTTTTATGGATGCTAATAAGTCTTCACCCTATGAAAAAGCATTTAATTTGCTTACTTCAAATAAGTGGCTTGGTGCCATGGAAAAGGAAATATGCTCAACAATTAATAACTAAATTTAAGAGTTAATTGATCTTCAAAATTAAATGTAAGGCAAATAGATCAATCAACAAGTATAAGGCATAATTAGTAGCGAAAGGATACACCTAAAAATAATGCATGGACTATGAAGAGATATTTTCTTTTATGGTAAGATTTGCATCCATTCACCTCATCTTGGCAATAGTCACACATTTAGATTTAGAGTTATTCCAAATGAATATGAAAATATTTTTTCTTAATGGAAAACTAGCAAAAAGATTTATATGAATCAAATCATTGGGTTTACAGCCAGTGGACAAAAGTATAATATATGCTAATTAAAACAATCTATTTTTAACTTAAATAATGGTTTAAACAATGGTACATTCAATTTCATAAAGCAATCATATTAGTGGGGTTTACTATAATTGAAAAATACTATTATGTATATATCAAAAGAGTTAAGAATAAGTCTCTCATTCTCTCACTTAATGTGGATGGCATATTGATTTTTGGGAATGACATAGAGTTGGTTCAATTAACTCAAAAATGGTTGTGTTCCATATTTGAGATGAAGGATCTAGGCTAAGTAAACTATATCCTTAAGGTTTAAATCTTAAGGGATCATTCTAAAAAACTATTCCTTGAGTCTATCTCAAAAAACTTATATAAAAAAGGTTTTAAAACTTTTTTGAATGCTTGATTCTAAACCTTTAGATACTCCAATGGACAAAAGGCTTCACCTAAACTTGGATCATTATCCTAAGATTGAGGAAGAGAAGAAGAAAATGGAAAAGGTTTCATATGCAAGTGTAGCTAGTATTATAATGCATGCTATGATGTGTATAACATGACATCTATCAGTGTAATAGACATAATTAGTAAATTTCAAAGTAATCTTAAGATTGTCCATAGAGGAGTAGTCAAAAGGATATTTTAGTATCTCGAAGGTACTCAAAATATGGCTTTATACTATCAGGGTGGAAGTATTAAGCTAGTTAGTTATAGTGATGTCGATAATTCTACAAAAGTTAATAGATGCAAGTCTATATCATGCTACACATTCATACTTAAAGATAGAGTCATTTCATGGTATAGCAAGAAGCAATAATATGTCACATTCTCTATAATGGAATCAGAATATGTGGCATGCACCATTGCAATGCAAAAAGCATTATGGTTATGAAGATTCTTGTAAAGCTTAAGAGTTACTAGACACCTTCTCAAAGCTATTACAATTTGTTATGATAACATAGTTGGTGTAAATTATGCCAAAGATCCCAAGTAGTATGGAAAATCCAAACATATTGATACTTATTATGATTTTGTTCATGACATCATTGCATACAAATTAGTTACATTGAAGTATATTTATAATAGTGATATGATAGTTGATCTTTTCACTAAACCCATTTCTAAGAATGCTTTTTGCAAGCATGTTAGAGGTTTAAGTTTATTAAAGACTTGATATACATTCATTGTACTTTATTTTCTTTAAGATAAATGAAGTTACATTTTAATCATTTATTGATAATTCAATAAAATTAAAGGTTTATTAAGTACATATATCTATTGTTACAAGGCTTAAATTGTCCCTCTCACATAAGAAATCACCCTTACACTTGAGTAATAGGTAAGTGAGACTTAAATTATCACTAGGCACCATATGTAAGTGATCTCCTTATTGTCTAAGTGACAAGTAAAGGTTCATAATAAAAACATATTACCTTAACTATGTGCCAAGATAAGATTCTTTAAAAAGTCAGGCATAGAAGAAGTTTACACTTCTTTGTAGCTTATATGAAACTAGATTTGAAACTTAGTGTTTCAAGCTAGTCGCTTTATAAGACTAGTCTATGTTTTGTATGATGTATTATTCAAGTTTGACAAGCCTTAAATAGGAGCTCCATCATAGTATACATTTCATACTATATATATTATAAAGCAACCTATATTAGGGAATGATTGAAAGGGTCCCTACATTGTTATTGCGTGAGCCTTATAAGACTTGTAAGTGTCCTATATTTATATCCTTTGGAACTTAGACCTATGTCATGAATCTAAAGTTAGATGTTACTACTTTAACTTATTTTCCAAAGGCCATGAATCATGCAGTCTAGCAAAAAATGTCTAGAAAAGTAGCATAAACTTTGTGGATTGACATGAACCTTTTAGGAAAAATTATTTGATCTTACACCTTTAGATTTGTGACTCATTCCTCAAGCAGTTATATAAACTAGCGTAGTTAATGTAACCATAAGCACATAAGACATAGATTGGTTTAGCATGGCTATATATTTAAGAAAGATTAGAGATGCAAGATATTTAGTGTGAATAGTTAATTTGGGGTATAGCGAGACTTGAGTCATGTCATGCTAGTTAGATAGTAACCTAATTTGTCATTTAGTCATTGAAACCTTTCTTATATAGTTGCACGATTCATTTCTCATATGACTAAAAGGATTAACCAAATGTCTTTGAGGAGATCATGCATGCCTATGTATACAAGTAGGAGATGTTGCATGACATGTGATGAATTCCCATAGGCATGCTATTGGGATAATTTGTCCATTAATTATTTAATATATTTCATTAATTCATAAGATAAATGTGAAAAATTAAGTCCCATGTGAATTTATGATAGTGGTTATTTTTATTTTGGTTTATGGGTATACTATCTTTATATTTTTTTAAAAAAAATAATTATTTTGCATAAAATAACTCAAGTGAATTGTTTCTTTATTTTTCACTTTTTTAAAAAGAGCAAAATTTATAAGACATAAAACAATTATTATTTCTTTAAGAGAAAATCTAATCCACCAAAAGGAAAACAAATGAGAGCTCTTTTTTATTATCATGTTAATCTCTTAAGGTTATCATCAAAGAACATTGAGACTTAAATTAGGGAATTCTTGTGGAGGACTCTAATAGCCACTTTACATCTATTAAGAAACATTAGCTCGCAAGTTAGGAGTACAAAAATGAGGATTGTGCTCTGAACTAAAAAGTCATGCAAAGTTTCCACTATGAAATTCATGAATATTAAGATAAAATTTGAATGTTTAATTATTTTTACCAATAGAGTAAATATAGTTTAAAAATTTAGAATTTGATCATTGTACTTATTTTTATGTCTAATCAGATGAATTATATTATTTTTCTATTAGATCTGGTGAGTACTTGATACACATAAACAATGTGTTAACAATTTATGAATTGAGATACACCTCATTTCAAAATTTCTTCAAATGATAAACTAATTTTATAAAACATCATAAGTTTCTATATATTATTTATCATTTAAAATATAAATACAAACAGTACGTTATTTTTTCATCAATAGTTGATAAATTATATTAACAAAAACATTGTACACAAGTGCGGATTACTAATAAAATTTAACTAAAACTGATATTCAATTATGAGTGAAAAAATAAATATAAAGATTTGATTTTAAACTTTTAACTACAGTGATACAAAAACTATAAAAAAAATGCAAAAGTAATTTAACCTTTTTCAATAATAGATGGCTTCCATTATCTATTCATAAATGTGATAATCTTCCATGATAATTAACAACCAATTTTAGGAACATTTTTTAAGGAGGTTGCCTAGAGTTAAAATACAGGACTTTGAGTCATTTTTAAGTTATATTAGAAAAATATATATACAAATTTTTATATATAATTAAGTTTAGAATTTTTCTTATATAATAGGACCACAAAATATTATATATAAAAACCTCTTTACAACATAATATAAAAATAATTGAAAAAATAGTGTATATACTCCACTACAACATAATAGAAAAATATAACTTACAAAAGGAAAAAGGGAGAATATTTATCCCATTTTAAACAAATCAATACTCTTCCTTAAAATTCTTCCATCTACATGTAGTTTTTGGACAATTATGAAGTTGTGGTTCCATTTTCCTCTAAGATCCACTTCCATTTCCGTCAAAAATCCAAAAAAAAAGAATACAGGACTATTTATCAAAAAAATTCTACAGTTGTATTTACAGTAAATCCATTCTTATTTGTTAGTTAATCAAGAATTAGGGGAAAATACACATAATTTTTTTAAAGTATAGCCTTCTATCAAATAATCCTCTTCAACTTTCAAAACTTATAAATAACCCCTCTATAATTTGGAAAAAAATTGAAAATGTTTAGAACTATCACTATCATATTTCATTTATTGATAGATAAAAATTGCTGCAATTTTTTCTCTTATTGGTTATTTTAAACCACCACTAAATAAATGGTAGTAGTTTAAAATTGTCATTAAGTTATAATAGAACTGTCGCTAAATTATTTTATCTATTTTTCTACCTTTTTCATTTTTTTCTAAATTTTAGAAGGGTTATTTTTAAGATTTGAAAGTTTACGAGGATTATTTGATAAAGCCCCATACTTCAAAGGGATTATGTGTATTTTTTCCTAACCATATACATAATGGCCGAATCTAGAAATTATAACAACCCAATGACATAAATGCCTTTAGAATTTTATTAGAATATGCCTAGGTAATTTCTAAGAATAATTGCTTAGTACATATTATATTTGATTTTCAAAAATGATTATTGCACATTTGTATTGCATTATATTAGTTGATTAACTTCCCAATCCAAATCTATAATCAAGTGCTGTAATTATTTTATATAATTTTCTTTTACCAACTCAAATCTATATAATTTGGCATTGTATTTTTAATAATAAAAATAATAATTTATTTAATACATATAAAATTTTGCATTTGAATCCTAAATTAAAACAATAGAGAATAGAATTCCTAAGACAAAATTTAGTATTACTCTACTATTATAATGCCAGCTACATAAAAGAATTTTCCTTTAACTTCTATAAGCTTTTATTCCCTAAGCTCCGGGGCCAATAGTAGAAAGGACTCTTAAATTTTATATTATTTATGATTTTTCAATTATACACATATTATAAATTGTCATTATATTCATAGAATTTTATATTAATTATTGTAATCTTTCAATGATTATAGCTTAAGTATTAGTTGTTATTTTTTGAAACATAATACATATATTAATATTATAATTTAAAAAATATCTTTGTCTGAGTCACACGGGAAGTTTAGCTCGTAAAGAAATATTCATCAACTTGCTACTTTGACCTGATACTTATGCAATCAACTTGAAAATGCTAAAGTCCAATCCCATTAATACTAAAACCCAGTATAGAAAATTTTCATTTTAGTTAGAAATACATTAATATAAAAAAATCATGTAAAGAAATATAATTAATTTGATATTATAAATTCCATATTTTTTAATATTTTATAAAATAAATAATATTTAAATTGACTAATTTTAATTGTTTAAAAAAATATACAACTAATGGAAAAAAAAACATGTGATTTAGGATGGCACAATGAGTTATAATTACTTAAATATTTAAATTATTTAAACATAAAACTTAAAATATGTAATTTTTGTACATAAAATTGCAATTTATATTGTTAAACTTTATAAAAGTTTGTAAAATCTTCAAATATGTAATTTGATGCAATTTTGATAGATGAAATTATGACGTTTTTTGAATTGGTTACATACAAATTCCTTACAAAATTACAACTTTTACGTTCGAGTACTTAAACCTAAATTTGTATTGGGTCTGAATTGCATTTTTCCATTACATATCATTGAATACAACATAAATATGGCACCCATGTCAATCCAATTAGCTATTAACTTAAGAAAATATCTGATAAATGAAGTAGCCCAATAATAAAAAACCTATGATGGGTGGTTGAATATGAAAATAGGGTAAATTACATTCCCATTCCTTTAACCTAATCATGCTTACCCTTCTTTAAATTTCAAAAATATATAATCATTTCCTTTGTTTTCAAAAAGCAAGAGGTTAGTGTATGTTTAAAATAACAAAAAAGGAAAATGAGTGTGCATGTGCATATATATTTGTAATTATAATTACACAAATGATAATTTATTTAATACATATATATAAAGTCAAGAGTTCAAACTCATGATATGAGAAGAATGAAGTTCTCGAGGCAACATCGAATATCACTATACCGCTTAAAGTATCGGTAAGTGTATATATACCCATTTTTTATAACTAGGAGATGAATATATATGAAATAAAAAGAAAAATTAGTATATATTTTTTAAAATAAAAAGGAGCATGAGTGTATTTATATAGAACTTAGGGAAATAAAAGTATAATTTATCTTTAAAAATATTAAATCTTATTCATCAGAAAAAGAAAATACTATATTTTATGTTAGTAGAGGTTTCTTTTTTCCTTTTTGGTCAAGTGGATGTCTAATTTTTGAAAGAAAAGATATTTACCCCTTAGTCTCCAATTTTTGCTCAGTAAAGAGCCAAAGAGAAATAATCTAGACTACCTTTAAATTTGTTTTGAGCTATATATTTTATTTCAAAGGTATTTTCTATTAAAAAACTTTATTTATTTTTTAAAAGAAAGAGTATTATATCACCTATATACTTTAGTTAAAAATATATGTTAAATAAATAATAATATTTTTACTATTTTAATATTTTATAATTATATTCTTATAAAAGATATTTTTTGTGAAAATAAAGAAAAATTTCCCTCTCTTAACCTTTTATTTTCTTGTGTTCATATTAATTTGATGGCATCCTCCGTAAGCCCATAAACTTTTTATGGTGTTTCAAAATCAATAATATGAATCTAATCATAAATTAAATAAAACACCTTTCGTATTTCTCTTATAAAATGTTTTCTAAAATTATTAATTCTTTTTTTTAAATACCAAGTAACTCTTCAAACAAAAATTATTTTCTAGATTGGAACACTATCACAAGAATGTTATTTAATGCTAGTTATTAAAATAGGCTTAATTACATTTTTTATCCTACTAATATGTGAATTAATCACATTTGGTCCCTCTTAAATACATAATTCAATTTTGGCCCCTCGAATTTCAAAATGGGCCCAAATGTGGTTCAAGTCTTTAACTAACATTAATAGATCTTTCCTACGTGGCATGTAACTATCCAATGTGGCAAATAGTGCTAAGAAAAAGTGGGTTCCACATAAAACATGTTAGACCACCATGCCAATTAGGTGTTCAAGCCTTATTTTCCTTCTCTAACATGAGTTAAGGCTTATTTCTTCAAACGCCAACCATTTTGCCCTAAATCTATTGTAGTGGTACTATATGGGTGGAGAAATAAAAGCTTCAAAAGTCTTTATCAAGAGAAACAAAGCATTGAAGCATTACTATTATGGGAAGGAAACAATGATGAGAACATCATGGACTAATGACAATCCAGGTTATTGTTTTTATGGTTACATTGGTGGAAAATGCGTTTGCAATTTTTTTGCTTAGCATGATGAGGAGATACCAAAACATGAGAAAAAATTAATTAAGAAATTATTAAGGAAGGTTGATTTTTTTGAAGATAGGCAAAATTGTATATTGTGGGCTTGTGTTTTACTAACTTTATGGTTACAATGTTGCTATTTCTACTGTTAAAAGTTGTAGCATAAAGTGGTAGAAGTGGAGGCTTAGTTGTAGGATGGAAAGCGTTTTGTAGTTTAGGATTTGTTTTTATGAAATATGCAATATCATGATGAAGTTTATGGAGTGCTTTGTCTTACAATGTAATGGCAATAGCACAAAAATGTAATGATGCCTTACCTTGGAATGAAAATGTAATTTTTTTTGGTTGAATTGCATGTTCTATTATCTCATATTTGAAATGTATGTTTTACTAAGTTTTGAATGCAAGCTCTGAATATTATTATCATATGTTACCTACATAGTCTTCAGTCTTATGGTTACACCATGCCATTGCTGCCACTAAATGACAACATAGGATGTCGGTTAAATTCCAATGCTTGTAATATCAACTTTTGTTAAGAAGATTCACAATGTATCTATCAAGCTTTTTCTCAACTTCAAAATAGGCACATTTTTTATCTCTATTCTATCTTGGTGTCCATTGATCATTTTCTCTTTTTATGGCCTTTAATTTTTTTGTATATTTGGACACGGAGAACTTTTGTATCTTTTAACCCTTTCTTAGTTTTTAATGAATTTGTCCATCAAATAATGTCTAATTTCTTCAATTAATTGTATGATAAGCTTATCCCTAAACTCAAGAATGGCTTTGTTGAAGGCCTTACATATGTTGTTCACTTGCAGGTGGCACTTAGTGTGAGTTGAAAAAGTTAACCTATTTCATTGTGAAGGATGGAATTCTTCCATTATGTTACCAATCCATACTGTTTAACTTGTTAAGCTTTTCTATAGCCATCTCATGTTTTGGAACAGTGGTTGCTAGCACATTTTATGTTATCTCCTAGGAATTTTTTTTTTGAAATTAAAACTAAGGTGCTTCACATAAAGATGATGTTCTACGCTTTCTTACAATCTTCCAATACCCTTTTCCAACCTCTATGAATATGATTTAAATATAAAGCTACTAGTCATTTGAAAGTAGTTAACCAACTAAAATGAATAGGAAATAAACTAATAGCTTGAACTAGGACATGCGTAATTATAACTAGTCTTATGTTATCTTCAAATGTGCATATTTATTACCAATCACTATGTCAACAAAAATTATTATGTTTTACTTCGTTGGCTAGCTCTCATCTAGCTTTGATTTAGACTTTAATATGTCAATATCGTAATCCTATACATAACTCTATGTATTTAATTTTTAAAAAATTAAGTTACTACCATTGGACATCATGATATAATGGGAGGAAGATCATCAACTTGGTTTGAGACTTAGCAAAGCTATTGTGCAGCAATATTAAGTAGTGTTTAGGGAACATTCTCTAAACATGAAGTAAATTAATGTCTTGTAGCAATTCTATAGAATTGTTCATACATATCCCTTTATCAAAGCTCCTTGTATTATCATGAGATTCCTAGCTATTTCCTAACTATCCAAGTTAATAGTTCTGAAGTCAAGATTTTAAAGCTTAAATATTAGCTAACTAGAAGTAAAATGTGTTATTTTAACAAAAAAAGAAAGGCAAATTTTTATATTATCTAATATACTCTTAAGACTTTGTATTAATGGTTTTGAATTAAAATGCCAAAAAATATGTAATACTAAGACCTCTTGAGACAATGATAAATTTTATAATTTGATTATAATATAGTTACTGTTGAAAAAATGAAAAATAGTTAATTATATGAATCCTTACTTTTTGCTAGTCTAAAATGAAAAACCATCCATGTTCTACAATAAATCCAATGTCTTGTACTAAATTCTCTATAAACCATGTTTAGGAGCCTATGCGTTCTACCTTCATCACTACAAAGGTAATTAGAAACATGCCATTATTTCTATCCTTTCCAACAGCTATAAGTAATTGCCTTCTATATATCCCTTTCAAAAAACAACCACCCAAGTTAATCAATGGTCTACAACATTGCATAAAAGCATTTTTACAACCTTCAAAGCAAATATATAATCTCTTAAAATTTGGCAACATCTCTAATGATGGCATGTTTATGCTAATAACAATCAAAGAGCCATTATTACTCCCAGGTAGTTCCTTCCTATAACTCCATAACATCTTAAGTTAGTCTTCTAAAAAACTCTCTACTAGTTCTATACTTTTCTTTTAGCCCTATATGCTTGTTCCTTGAAGAGGTGGACACCCCACTCCTTTTTAGCTTCATTTTGAATTATCTTGTAATTAATATTTGGATTCTCTCTCATATCATCCATAAACTTCACACCTATCAGCTTTGTTTTTACTTGTGGATTTTTAAATTGCCTCAAACAAATGTGGATATCATCTAACCTTCTAACTTGCCATACTTATCTATCAATATCTAGACTTATCCTTAAGTAATAGAGGCAACCATCTCTACACCTCACCACTAACATTTTCTTGTCATCTTTGTCAACCTAGATTGGCTTCCTTTGACAAGGCCCATAATGGTGGACAACATCCTTTGTACTAGCTTTATTCGCAAAGTTAAGTTTTACTTTGAATTTGATTTCTTTATCATTTTTTGGCATCTTAAATATGGGAAATTTTTGAAATTTAGGTCTTGATTTGTCATGCTCTTCTTTTGCTTAAAAAACATATAGACTATTAAGATCATCAGATTCCACATCTTCATGTGTCCAATCTTCATCAGTAGTTGGTAATTAGCTCCAATTAGTGCTTTATTTCTATTTTGTAACTATAGGATTTTCTTGTTCTTTTCTATGTTCCATGACATCTTTACCACTATTTGCATCATAATTTAAATTTCAATTATCATCACTTTCTTTTGAATTTGTATTACATGTGACACTACCTTCCTCCACTTCATCTAAATATTTAATGTCTACCCTAAACCTATCCTCATTCAACTCAACTTTAACCTTATCATTCACCTCAATTCCAATCTTACATTTAACTTCCTCATTCACCTTAACTCCAACCTCACCTTTATCTTTCTCATCTATCTAAATATTAACTCTTTCATTCACCTTAACTCTAACCTCATATTCATCTTTCTTATTCACCTAAACATCAATTCCTTCATTCACCTTAACATGAGCCCCACTTCCTTCATTCACCTTTGTATCAACTTCATTTCCTTCATTCACTTGAACTTCAACCTCATTTTGCTCCAAATGATGCACCTCTTCCACTAACTTAGGAATATCCACTTCATGCTTAACAAATATCTCCACATATGCATGCCCATTTACTAAATTTGTTAAGTTTCTCACATCATCATCCCTATCTAATAGTCTTCAACCATTAGCTAAGTTTTAGCATGACAACTTCCACCATAGTGTTTTATAAGATTCATACTTCAAATGTCTTACCCATTAGGCTTATCAAACAAATAAAATTTGTTGGCATCAAAGTTTTTCACTTTATGCACTCTTCCCTTAATGTAGTTCAGTATAGGTTAGTTTTCATTGACAAATTTACCCCTATGATGAACTGTAAAGCCAAATTCTTTAATTGGAGTAACTCTACAATACAAAAATGAACCTAATTTAAATATTATAAATTGAAAATTAGGATTATTATTAAAATTAAACAAATACAAATTTACTTAAAAAATATTTTTACATAGTGCAAAAGTTCATGGTTTACTCAAAAGATGGATAGAATCATGCAGAATTCTAGCAAGCAAAAAGACAATGCAAGCAAGGAACCATTGTCTTAAACAAATTCAACTTAGAATCCTAAACATATGTTCAACTACAATACATAAAGCAAATATGCCTCACCCACCATTATAAAAGGCAATAAAGAAACCTACCACCATTCAAACTTCCAAAAAAAAACCTTCCTACCATATAAAATAGCATATCGACAAATAGAAGGAATATTGATCATGATATAAAAAAATTAGCACTAAAACTTCACCTTGATTAATACCTGAGAGGGTTTATTGCCCAATAATCCCAACGTCTCTTGTTTACCATTCAACCAACTTGAAATAGATTGATACCTACTAGTCCATGGCTTCAAATCCTTAAACCCTTTTGATTTTTTTATTGTAGTACAAATTAGGAATGAAAATTTTTCTACAATATATAATGGAGGATTAAAGGTTACATAAAATAAGCCATTAAAGAATTAGGGCAACATCAATACTATAGAAGGCTTGAACACTTGATTGGCATGGTGTTCCAACATGGCCCATGTGGACCCTACATTTTCTCAGCACTAATTGCCACACTGCACAGGTACATGCCACATAGGAAGGATCCATTAAAATCTAACATTAGTTAGTAACTTGGACCATATTTAGGCCTATTCTGAAGTTTAATGGACCAAAATTGAATTATGTATTTAAAGGAGACCAAATGTAATCAATTCACATATTAAAAGGACCAAATATGTAATTAAGCCTTTAAAATATTCCACATCATTTATTAATTGATATGTATATTGGCATAGTTGTATATTCAGTATATTTAAAGTTAGTTTTACCTATAACAATATTATTTTTTTAAAAGAAAATTAATGTGTTTAGTTCTTGAATATTGTTAAATAATTAAAATACAACATCAATTTTTTAATTTAATAATTGATATTATTGTTTATATAAGATGTTAGTTTGTAAACCACCAATGAAAATTAATTTTTCATATCTCAAGTTTTAAAAATAAGATATTGGTTTGTTTTAAATAAATAATGTGTAATTTTGTTATAGGATGATAGTTTTATAAAATAATTGACATTATTTATTGGTTTATTTTTAAACTTTAGAATTCTCTTAAACCTCACTATCTTGAAAATAGTACCTAAACCTAACTATAGAATCTAACAACTTATATTATTATACAAATAGTAATAGTAGTATGCAAGCCTTATCTCAACATCTCTATTGTAAAAAATAATATCCTAAAAATAATAAAATTCCCAATAACAATAACTTTATAAATTTATTTAGTTTCAAATAGTAGAAGATATATAATATATAAATGTTACAAAATCTAAAAATAATACCTTTAAATATTGAAAAGGAATTTATATTGTCTTCTAATAACATGACTATTGATAGAAATCCATATAAATTCCATTATGGCAAAAGAAAGGTACCATGATGTTAGAATTGATGTTGTAGATGAAACATTAATGCAATATACTTTTGTTGGAGAGAAATTTATTACCTTATTTATGTTATTAAACTTTGGTTATAGCATATATTATTTGAATAATGCTTTTGTCATCTTAACCCTTTTTTTTTATAGAAATACCAAATAATTTACTTTTGTAAACAAGAAATCAATTGCTTTTTCTTTAAGAAACTATCATCACCTAAAATGCTAAATAATGAAATAAAAAATATAGAATCTAACTAAATCAAATACAACAAATAGACATTCTTAATCAAGTTTAAAGAAAAAATGAGATGTTTTAATGTTGAAAAAAGATGCCAACAAAAGCAAATGAATAGTTGAACTCGTGTTAAAGCAATATTTTATGTGAAAAAATTAAAATGAATTTCCCGCTTACAAAAGAAAATTAATTTGTTAATCTTTTTGTAGGGCACTATGAAATTTATGAGGAAAATGCTCTCGCCCTATAATTTGTAATTTGGCATCAGGATAATATACTTTTATATTTTAACTTCTGCCTTCATTTTCATAAGTTTTAAGAAGAGAAAAATAATGTTATTGAAGTATTCTATGTTAGTTATATACTAAAACTAGCATCATATGATATTGGCATATTGTTTACTAAATTATAGATTTATAATGCTTAGACAAAATTTTACGTTTCCATATTGATTGAACAATAAAATCAATGCAATTACACTTTATCAAAATTTTACTTTTCCATGTTTGTTAACTCTAGCTTTTATCTATAACCTTATTATTCTATGAAGGTGACAAAGACAAATACCTAATTATTAGATTGAGTAGTAGCCTCCTCAACTACATAAGTCCTTTCCTTGACGATGTCCTTATTGAGCTTCCTATACCCTCTGCAAGATAACTTTTGTTTGTATGCTTTTTTAGCTTGATTTATCTTATTTTGTACACTTATGACCTATTGATAAAAAAATGATAAGAAGATATGATTCACTATTTATAGTAGAAGAAAGGCAATAATAATGAAATGTCCTAGATTACCTAAAACTTCACCAAATGACATATCTTAACAAACTACTACCACATTTACTAATTGATCTAGTGATATTTTTCAGGAGGAGGTTTTACCTCTATCTTTACGAAGTTAACGTATTGCTTTCTTAACATATATTTATAATCCCATCACTTCTTGCTTGCCAATAGAAAAACATGGTTTTTGTAATCTTAGTGAATATTGAATGTAGTTTACAAAATAACTTACAAATGAATGATAAACATGATTAGTAATTTAGGACTTTTGGTTATGAACATGTAAAAATTGAAATAGAGATAAATATAAAGGTTCCTTACCAATGTACTATCTCACATAGCATCCTTGATATCTTATTCCACTTAGTGCCATTATTTAACAGTAATGACCACCTTAGTGCATATAAAGGAACTAAGGTAGCTTGTGAAATTAGTTCCCTTAAGTCCATATGCAACTTTCCTTTGGCGCATTTGAGAATCATATCCTTTTTAATTATAGGGCCTCTAATACCCTTCATTTTTTTTACCATTTTTATTGAAACCAGCTGAATCCATGTCGCTCCTATTTATAGTGTTTTAAGAAAATTAACATAAACATTTAACTTATATGTCAAGCAACATTTGATAAAACAACCAAGCATATACATGTGATAACTTAAATAATAAGGAATGATTGCATATCATTTTATTACATTTGATTTGATCTTAAAACAAAACTTTACTCATAACATATTGACATTTCAAAAATAGTATTCAAGCAATAAAGTCATATAGAAAGTTATTCTAAAAACCTAGCATTCAAAAGTAACATTTTAAAATATATAAGTACAAAATAAAATATATATCCAAGTATATCAACCCTTAATATTAAATAATGTTTCTAAAATATGCAACTAATGATTGAAGAGTAACTTTAAAACATAAAAATGAAAGCTTCCCAACAATAAATAAGCTATGCATTTAACTCCAAAAATCATAATCAAAACACAAAATGTTTATAAAGTACAAGAAAACCAAGGAAAATACCTCAAATAAATACAAATATATGGTTAAAGGTTGATACCACATGATTGTGGAACAAATGTTAAAGAAAAATAAGTGAAGAGCATAAAAAAAATGGAGAGCAAATCATCATTCAATAAAAGTTTTTCTACAATGTTAAGAAATGGAGATAACTATATTTAGTGGAATGTTGATTATTAACAAATAATTGACATCTATAACTTCTTATGTCAATTGTCACTAAAATCATCATCTAATATTTTACATAAAATTGCAAAAATATCATTATAGGAAAATTGTCAACATTAATTGTATATAAAAATCAACATCCAATATTTAGCTACTCTTCAAATTTAATGGTTTGCCTTTATTTTCTATGTTGGTTGTTTAAACAACCATGGTGGAAAGTTTTTTTTTCTTAAACTATTTACTAACTCTTCACCCATAATAAATAATTTTACTTTAAAATGTTAGCTTTTGATTTAAATTGACATGATAAGTTTTACTTATTTTTGAAAATGTTACCATGGTATTATATGCATTCGTTTCTATGTTAATCAATACTAATGTGATGACATTAAAGAGCAATTCTATTGTAGTGGAACCTTTATCTATTAATAGATAAAATCTATCTAGAATCAATATAGTTTCCACTAAACCAATATACTTTCCAAAAATTATATTTTTATAAAAGATTCATTAAAATAAAAAAAAACCTCTATCTCTTTATATGTGGGTTTGATAATTTAGAAATAAAATTTCTCATTCAAAGCAATTTTGAAGCAATTGATCTCAAGAAATTCATAAATTTTTATTGCTAAATTTAAAAAAAAATCTATTTAAGCAAAATCCATTATCCATTACTACCTTACTTAAAGCTAATTGATTCTATGCTTAATCCCATTTTCATGACAAAAATAAATGAAATCACTATTTTCAAACTCACCGCTATGATCACTTCTTAAACTTATAATGATTATTTCCATCTCATTTTGAATAGACTTAAGAAGGTTACAACAAGTTTGGAAAGCATCATTCTTGTGAGGAAGGAACAAAGCTAAGTGAACTTAGAATAATTATCAATAATCATAAATATATATTAATTTCCACCATAGCCTTTTAGTTCTTGATGGTTTAATTAAGTCCGTATAAAGAAGTTGAAGTGGTTCTGATGTAGTGGCAACATTTTTAGATTTAAAAAATAATTTTATTTATTTTCCTTTCACTATTACAAAAATTACCTTTGAATGTTAGTATATTATCATCAGTTAAAGTGGAAATCTTCATATATAATGACATGGTGGCATTTTTGAAAATAAGTATAACTTACTACATCCATTGAAATAATTACCCGATGTTAAAAAGTCATAATATTTAATGGGAGATGAAAAGTTAATTCTCTAATAACTTAATATAACAGTTATTATTTACAATTAATGTCTATTGTAACTTATAGATCGATTAAACTTAGCCGATGTTTAGAATTATATAAACCATTGCTTACTTTGAAAAGTGTGATATATATATATATATATATATATATATATATATATATATATATATATATATATGCTCTAACATAAGCCAAATGACATCAATTAAATAGAAAATTGACGTATATAATTGTGCAATAGCATTTTTGAAAATATGAATAACTTAACACATTAGTTTAAATAAAAAACCAATGTTATAATAGCTTTCCACATTAATTTTTAAAGAACAAACATCGAAAGAAAGGAGAAAAACTAGTTCAAAAAATTAGGATACAATTAGCAAGTCATTTTTTTATAAAACTGATTAACATCTAAATTTAAAAATGAAATCTCCTAAAACATCAAGCTTTTATAAATAAGTGACATGTTTTCTTTCTACAAGACTTACTACATTAGTTCATAAAATAACCAATGCTTAAAGTTATATAAGAGATGATATTTTTGTGCTATAATTATCAAGCAAGTCATATTTTTTTCCTTATTATCAATTTCACTTTCTTTCTTATTTGTTTTGAAACTTATTCTCTATCTCCATCTAGTTTTCTCCACTAAACACTATATCTCATTCTGTCCTCCACCATAGGTTAATGAGCTATTAATACTTCTTCAACTAGCATTGGACATGAAATGGGTTCAAAATATTAGAATTTTTTTACTTCTATTTCTTAAATCTTCATTACTTTCATTTCTCTCATTTTTTACATAAGTTTTTAAAGAGATTTTCAAAAGATCTTTATTAATGAGTTATTAATACTTTTTCAACTAATATCTAATATGAAATGGGTTCAAAAACATAAAAGGTGCATTTCTTACTTCTATTTTTCTTAGATCTTTATCTTTTTTACGCAAGTATTTTTAAGAAATATTTATTTATATTTCTTTTATATAACTTCTGATATTGTGTTTAAGTTTTAGATGCTTATTCTTATGTAAGTACTTGTAAAGTTTTACGATAAAGTCCAAAACTAGCTAATAATGACAAAAGATAGATAAAAAATTAAAAAATTCACAAAAATGACTATTTTTTATTATTCTAGAAGGGGTAAAACTTTGCTTGAATTTTGCAAATGGATAAATCTTGAAAAGTTATATAAAATAAATATAAAATTTTCCTTAAATGAATAACCAAGTGTGAAGTTATAACCTTTTAAAGTTTTTACACAAAATGCATGTTTTTAGATGGATGATGGATTTATTCAATTTTTACTATAAATATTCTTATGAGAAAGTAGAAGGCTAGCTTTAAAGAAATATTATATAAACATTTTGCATCTAATTTTTAAATAAAAATTAATATAACATGTAAAAAAAATAAAATATATTTAAAAGAATGGACATTAGTTTTCTAGTAAAAAATTAACATGGTGAAAATTGACATGGTGACCCCCTTTCACATCAATTATATAACCAATATAAAATGGTCTAACATAATACAATGCCTAAATATATGTCAAGTAATAACCAATGTCAAATATGTTAAATAACCAACATTAAAAACTAATTTTGTACTAGTGTTTTTAACATGCATCACACAATTTATCTTTCTCATACTCAATTAAATTATTTTTGGAGATCTTTCTTATTAAATCAAACTAGCATGAGCCAAGCTTTTATGCTATAACCATGATTCATCATTTACATTCATCAAACACTTAGAATCCAAATTAATATTAATCATATAAATATTATCATAACTTTCACCAACAAGCTTAATTTCATTATCTAACTTATTCTTAACGATGCATCTATCCTTGTTAAAAGTAACCTCATTACCTTTATCACATAATTGGCTAATAGTCAAGAGATTATGTTTCAAGCCTAAGAGCACATTTTCAATGCATATATTATAGTACTTGTCAGCCTTACCTAATACCTTCCTTTTTGAAATATGAGCAAAAGTTACATTACCACCATCTTTTGGAATAAGTGAAGCAAAATTTGATTTATCTCCAATAATGTAGCATGAGCATCCACTATTTAGATATCACATTTTACTTTAGGATGTCATAAACGCCTATAAAAATAGAATTATTTCTTGGTTTGAGGCACCCAAATGGTTCTAGGTCTAAAAGGTTAGTCTCAATATTTTTCTTCTTCTTTGGTACCCATATTACTTTCATAGCATCATAAGCATTCTTTCTAAATTCTCATTCAAAGTTAACATGACCTTTTTCTAGCATAATAATGATAAAAGATATTTAACCTAGATTTTATGTAACCTTTATAAAAAAGAAGCTCCTTGGACAAAAATCAAATTTTATAGTTGGAAAATATCCAAGACTTTCTTTGATAGAAGAGCATCTTTGATTTCCAAGTAAAGTATCCAATGTATCTTTGCCTTTAGTGAACTTCTTAAAATTTTTGTTTAAATCATCAATCTTTTCCTTAAAAACTTCACAAAAAGCACACACTTGAGGAATTTGCTTGAGATTTTCAATTTCTTTCAAAAACTCATCATTTTCAAGCTTTAAAGTTTTAATATTATCTTCCAAAATAGATATGATCTTCTTTGAAAGATGGATCTTTTTATTAGTTATTAGTAACTCCTTATATAAATTCATCAAAATAACACTAGATTCTCCCTCATCATCACTAGTTCACTATAGTTGAAACATGCACATCATCATTTCTTATAAACATCAAGCAAAGTAGTGTTTTTCATCTTTCTCCTATCTATAACTTAATTCATCATCGTCTTCTCCCTAAGATGGCAATTGAGCCTTTTTTTGATAAACTTTTATCCTTCTTCTTTTTCATTTCAAGTTACTTCTTCAAGTAAATGGACAATCATACTTGATGTGTCTCAGCTTCTTGCATTCATAACATATAGAAGAACTAAAACCTTCATGCTTCGGTTTGGAAAACTTCTTCACATTGTGTCCACAACATTTCTTCCTTTTAATCTTAGCATTTTTCAACAATATCCTATACTTCTTGGAAAGAAAAGCAAGATCATCTTCTAAAGAGTTACCATCATCTTTTTTTTTTGTTTTCATCTTTATCTTCTTTATTATTATTAGAAGGAATAGCTTTAAGAGCCAAGTTCTTTCTCCTTTTATCATCTTTAGTATATTTTATAAATCTTTTTAATTCCATCTTATGTTCTTCAAGTTTCCTCAATAACTCTTGTAAAGAATGCATCTTAATCTTAATTGTTTCCTTGATAACTATGATTTGAGGTAACTACTCTATGGTTATTGAGCACAATATCTTGTGAACTTACTCTGTGTTATCAAAATTTCATCTAAGTATAGTTAGTTGATTTACAAGAAATGTGAGCTTTTAAACCATGTCTTTCACAAATTTACCTTTTTGCATTCTAAATTTGTATTATGATATAATAGTGCAACTTTTACAAATTTCTAACCTTTTTTAGCTATTGGACATTTGGAATCTCTCTCATATTTGCTACAATGAAATATATTGGTTATAATTCACTTTACATTGCACACAAATGTGAGCTTCTTCTTTTCTTGTTTGCTTAATTCTTTTGTAGGAATCTCTTTGCGAATATTTTTCATAAGGCATATTGGTGGATTATAATCATTGACCACATAATTTCATAATTCAATATCTATAGCATCAAGAAAGTGTCTCATCCTTTGTTTCGGAAAAGTATAACTTTGGCCATTAAAACTAAGTGTTTGTTTAAAGGTGGACATTGAGTAAGTGATCAAAATAATTTATATTCATTGAATCCTCTTGGGGTTGTTAAACCCAAAAACTAAGATCTTAGCTCGGATAGCAATTATAAAGTATGGGTACACCAAGAAGGTTGAATTAAAATTTTTCAAAATCTTTTCTTAATATAAAAGTAGAGTTTTTTACTATAAAATAGGGCAATTTGAAATTAATTCTTGGAAACAATGAAATTAAGTATAAGCAAGATTATATCAACCAAGCACTACAACTTATGAATTAATATTCAAATTAAATAGCTCAAGCATGCACTATAATCAATAAATTACTGAAATTCAAAGAGAAATAGGGTAGAAAATTACAAAATTATGTATATTGGTTCCACTAAGAAAAGAATCCACTATGCATATATACTCTTCAAAATCAAAAGGCTCTTTAATCTTGTGGTTAGTGCACAAATAATCCTTTAAAGTTAGTGGCTTTCAAGAAGCCTTACTAGGATTTTTTAGAGTATATTCCTTCTTTTGTGTTTCCTTACATAAGATCACTCCCTTAAACTACCTTATTCCACCAAACATGGATTTCCTAATCATAGAATCCCTCATCATGATTAAAAACCCATAATTAATAAGTAGAAATGAAGTAATGATTAGTGCACCCTTGCATAAATACAAATAGAAAGCATTAAATGATTAAATCTTGAAGGATATGACTCAAAATGATGAAACTCTTTATTACAAAGATGAAAGCTCAAAGAAAATTAAGGTTTTTTTTGCTCTAACCAAGAAAAATGAAGATAAAACATTTATATATGATTTAGATTTGAAATAAAATCGTATCCACTTCTAATTGTCAATTGTTTGAAATTTCGCTCACTAATAGTCATCTGTATAATCCTAAAACTAAAATTTTTGAATTGTAATTGACTAACTACTAAAGGGCTACTAGACCTCTCATAGTTAATTATATAATCAACTATGGTCCAATTAGCTTGACTAGTGGTTTAGAAGTTCATATTTGGAACATTGTAGTTAATTATACAATTAATTATGCCTAAGGAATTTGATTTTTAAGCCTAAAAAATAATTTCAACATTTTATTTCTCAAGTAAAACTTTCCCTTTTCAAAACCATTTATTTTTAAACACTTTGGGCACAAAAACATCTATTTTAACAATATTTTTTGAAATATTTTGAGCCATAACACTTAAAAATTGATTATATAAATTAATTTTCTCAAAAAAGTCTTCAAAACTTCATATTTCTTTAACATTTCATCCAAAAGACATATTATAAAAACCTTTCACAAATATATCAATTCAAAATGACATTTGATATCATTAAAACAAAAACTATTTATAAAAGGCTAAGTCAACACTTTCTTCCTTTATTATTCTAACAACAAGGCATGTTGGATCATTATTAACATCTACATCCTTCTCTATCTCTAGCAAGTTCGAATTCTTCTTATCATTCTCATTATCCTACATCATGCCTTCTTCTTCATTACTTTCCAAATGATTTACACTATTAAAGATGAGAAGTTTATCCTTCTAAGATGAAACTTTTCTAGTAGTTTGTGTATCAACATCCTACTCTTTTCCATCTAGTGGAGATGATTAACCTCCTTGATTATGAGGCCTTTCATTTTGCATACCAAGATCCATTTTTTTCCTTAAAAACATGGTTTTGTGGTCACCAAAATCTTCACCACCTCTTTATATCTCACGCATTACATTATCTATTGGTTTCTCCACCATCTCTAATCTTTTAAGCTTTTTTTTGCTTTTTACCAAAATATCTTCTTCCTTTGAGGAATGTTCACTAGAGAATTTAAAGTGTAATTAATACTACTATTTACTTTCTAGATGACAGGTTCATTTAACCTAGTCCTATATCTTCATACATGGGTTTGATAATTTAGAAATAAAATTTCTTATTCAAAGTAATTTGGAAACAACCCATCACAAGAAATTCATAAATTTTTATTGCTAAATTTCAAAGAAAATCCATTTCAAGCAAAATCCATTATCCACTATTACCTTACTTGGGTAATTATAATTGAATTGGTTCAAACAAAAAATTTTAATTCATATGAATATGAATTGAATTTTGAATCAACTTAAATTCATTCAAGTCAAGCTAAGCTTGTTCACAACTTAACTTATATCTATCCTTAATGATATTAATTTAGTGACTTAGTCCAATCCCATTTAATCATATATCAATTTTATCCTACCATTAATACCACTATTTGCTTTGCTAGATGACAAGTTCATTTAACCTAGCCCTACATTGTCTTATATGGGTTTAATAATTTGGAAAAAAAATTCCCATTCAAAGCCATTTGGAAACATCCCACCTAAAGAAAATCACAAATTCTTATTACTAAATTTCAAAGAAAACCTATTTGTAGCAAAATCATTATCCACTATTATTCTAGTTTGGCAATTGCAATTGTATAGAGATGAAGCCATGATGGAAATGTTAAAGGCTTCCAAAGTGCATCCATTGCTACTAACATTGCATAACATAATGCTTTCTCTTGAAATGAAAGAAAATTTATTTTTCATCTCAATATTTCTTTTAAATTTTTCTAGCCTAGAATTAATTTTGAAAATTTTAATTGCTATACGAGCTCCTTAACTATTAGTACAATAAAATTAATGTCATAACAAAAATCAAGAGTACTATGGTGTTAATCTAATCTTTTTAAAATAAATTATCCATTTACTCCATGTGAAATAATTTTACTTTTCATCATGGTTTTTGTCTCATAAAAAATTCATCAAAATCAAGAGTACTCCTAACAAAATCAATAATCAAGCAGTGGTTAACACTATACACAAAATAGTTTATATTTAAACAATTGTATTAAAAATAGGTTATCTCACCCCTCTATCAAACATACCCTTATTCTTTTATTACCCTTATTCTTTTATTTAATGATGGTGGTTTAGGGATTTCTTGGGTGCACATGCATTATTTCATCATAATCAAAAATTGAAGTTGAGAGTTTTTGGCAAACGAAGATGCACCACTAATTGATGTTAAACTTGACTAGTTTCTAAGAATTCTTTCATATTAATGTTCTTCTATTGTTTTTGTTTTTTTTTTCCTTTTAGGCACTTTGTTCCCTTTTTATGGGCTCTTTTTATTTTGCATGGATCTATGCTTCTTTTAGAAGGCACCATAAAATTTGCTTTTGGCACCACTATACAATGTAGAAGCAACACATGTTTCTTTGGATGGGACCTTCACCTAAATGCCTAAGATAGTATACAGTCATCCAAACTAGCATAGCCTAAATATAAGGGAGTCCAATCCTTGTTAAGTTTGTGTCATGCATTAATTTTAAAATAAACTATATTCATCTTCCTAAATTTGCTGTAATTATACCCATACTCCTTCTAAAGAAGATGAGTATAATTTATTCATAATTTTATATAATGAAGTTATCTTTACAAGCCAGCTAGTGAACTGAGTGATTTTTAAATTTTTGCATTTTCCTTACAAATCTACATGTTATATTGCTTCAAAATGTTTGCAAAACTTGTGATCCAGGTCTTTGGACCCCCTACATCTTTCATTTATGCAACTGTGATTTGCAAAGTTACAGATCAATGTGAAAAATACGACTATTATAGAACAAAATTACATAAATTAAATTATGGTAGCAAAAGACATCATAACCACAACAATTTTTAAGCATGAAATCTACAGCTATAATCTTTATATATCATAGAAGAGGACTACGCTATTTTGCATAACCATTACCCTTTTTCTCCATTTCCCACCAAAATTTTCAGTTAATGCGTTTTTGTCATAGAGCTCAATGAGCAGTACATATCCAAATTGGCCCCTTTATAAAAAGTTTCACATGTTGTTTTCAGCACAACCATTGTAGTAATATTATTCATAATTATAAAAATTGATCCATTTATAAATTTTTTTTAAAAAAAATAGTTTAAATCATTAAACGTATACATGCAAAGATTAATTATTAGATTTTAAATGCAATAAAAGGTAAAAAAAAAAACCTTTAAAAAAATTCTTTATTTCATATTGAAATACTTCTCCATCCATAATGATCTATAATATTTGATACATATAAATTTAATAAGTTTATAAATATATAATTTAAAAACATTTAAATACTTATGCATTATATGATAAGACATAAACTATAATTTCTAGTATTTTTACCTCGTCTTCAAATTTTGGACCAGGTTAACTTTTATCCCATTCCCCAAGCCACGGCCCATTGAGCAATTCCTTCAGGAACCCCATTGAAAGTTAAACTCAAGGTACCACTTGATAAAAGTATCATATTTTGACTCAGATAGAGCTGCTCCGACAACTAACCACCTACGTATCCACCAACACGAAAATGTGGCCCCTTTTTTTTTTTCTGTGGGTTGGATTATTATGTTGACCCAATTGCTTATGTTAACCAACCTATAGAGACAAAAGTCCAAATTTACCTCCCCAAAAGGCCAAAGTCCAAGCCCTTATATAATAAAAGCCCGTTATGGCAAAATTTATTCCACCTTCAAGTACATTAACATAAAATCATGTCCACGGAAAAAAAAAAAAAACATAAATGCAGTATTGTATGTTTCATCTTTGTTGAGATTTTATAAAATAAATAATTCACGACCAAAAAATAAAACAAAATAAAATAAATAATTTTTCAATTCATTAATTTTAACTGTTTGAAATTTGTATAATTAATGAAATAAAACTTGTGGGTTTGGAAGGATACATTGAGTCTTACAGTCTTAAAATATTTAAATTATTAATAAAAGATATAAAATTTTGCATGTAGAATTGCAACTTATATTTTAAATCTTAAACTATTAATCTAATTTGATGCAATTTTAGTTCATGAAATTGTTAACTTTTTCTGTACTTACTAATCATAAGAATTTTCATACAAAAATCCAATATTAATTTTTATAATAATTAAAAGTAAATTCTTTTTTCTTGTGAAATTCACTTTTTCTAACTTTTGTTCTTGTCAAATATTTTTTTTATCATTTTTCTCGCTATGAAATATCTTTTGTGGTTTTTCTCCTTATGAAATATTAATTTGCCTAATTTTATTCCTAAAAGAACAAAATTAAAAATTTGTTTTTCATATGGACATTAATTAAAAATCAAAATCGAAGAAATTAATATTTTACAAGAATTAATTGACAAAAAAGTATTTCAAAGAAATAAAAGTGAGAGAAAATGAAATTCGTAAAGATAATAAAAAGGTTTACTCAGTAATTAAAATTAAATTTGTATTTTTTTGTCAAAAACTTAAGTTTGTAACCTGTCATGCAATTTAACATAATCGTAGACATGTTAACCCAATTACTTGCTAGCATTAAACAAATGAACTATCTCAATAACTAAAGGCCCACTTGTTATGGGGTCTTGAATTTGCAAATCTCATTTGCGAGGAGAAAATAATGCCATGCCATCAAATTTTTACATGAAATTTACCCATGTCGTTTTTAAAATTGGATTGATGTATAAAATTATTTATGAAATCAAATCTCAATGAATTGAATTTTAATTTCTTTGTGATTTTAAGGGTTGGTTTTGAATCAATTTTTTTAGAATTAATTTTACTTTACTTTATTTCTATTGAAATAATTTTAATTCATTTATTAATAATAGTACAAATATAATTAAAATAAAAATTATAAATAAAATGAAATAATTTTTTTTTCATTTAAAGTTAAATATCATTTAAGAATAATTTTATTTAAAAATAACATAAAATAATTTTAATCATCTAAACAATGGGTAAATGAGGAGTTAAATAACCCATGTAACAACCAATTATAATTGTTAAACAAATTTATCCGGTTTATTCATAAACTAGTTATAAACAGATTAGATTCAATTTGTGAAAATTGTGAACACAAATAAGAGTTCAAGTTTCAAAGTTCACAAACTATGGACTTGTAAATTGAGTTTGTGAACTTTCCCTATTTGAAAAAAATAATTTTAAATTTAAAATAGTAATTATAAATTTAAGAATTATATATTTTATGCATTCTTAATCTAGATCAATTCAAAATTAAAGAAACTAAAATAAAAATTATTTCACTCCGAAATTATTAATTTAAAAATAAAATTATTGACTTAAAAATAATTTATTTAAATTTCGTTGATTTGAAAGATAAAAATTGAATTTAGAAGTGAGTATTGAATTAGTTTAGCAGATATTTAGGTAGTATATTAATTTAATTTAAAGGTGTGTGTGTGTATATATATATATATATATAACTTGAATCTATTTGAACAACTTACAACCACCAAATTAATTATTCTCCTACTTCCGAATGATTTAGGTATTGGTATTTAAAGTTTTAAGTCCAGATATCATAGTCATGGCCTTTCTCAATTTCTTCGAAGAAGATTGAGAATTTAAAGTATCATAATAACAAACAAAAAACTTGATTTCAGGATACCAAAGTCGATTCTATGATTCGTAGCTGAATGAATCCTTCTTTTTAGAACATCTCATAAGCTATTGAAAATGCTTCAAATTCTATTACATCTTAAAATTAGGATTTGACTATAAGTTAAATGAAATATATTTTTTTTTAGTACAACCTAAGTATGATATACATTTATGAGGTTATAATTTTGATGCTAGGATTTGGAGTTCAAATTTAAGGGAGGGTTTATGGCATAACTTGTTTAGCGGTTATCTTGAATGCTATTATATTCATAAATAATGATGTAAATTTTGCAAAAATGCATGAAATATAAGAAATATTATATTAGAATATAATTTTATTGTATGATTTATAACTTATGTGATAATTGTTTTGAATACCATTATATTCACAAAAAGTAGCATAAGTTCTACAATTGCCCAAAGTATGAAAAATACTGCATTAGAATATAACTTTATTGCATCATTTTTATGGAAAATTTGCATGAAATTATGAGTTTTGGGATTTATATGGTTTATAGGATTTAGGTTTTATGCTATGATTCACATGATGACTATTTTGAATAACATTAATTTCACAAATTATAATATAAGTTTTACAGTTGTATAAAGTATAAAAAATATTACATATAAGTATAACTTTTTTGTATAATTTATGATATATTTGCACAAGGTTATAGGTCATATGCATAAGACCATATTATGTTCACAAGTTATGACGTAAGCATTGAAATTGCAAGAAGGTTAGAGAGCACTATGTAGGAGTATAATTTTCAAAGGTGGAATTAAAAAATATTTTAGGGGGGCCAACTGTACATGTATAAATATTACAAATGAAGAATTTTGAATATAAAATAAAAGTTATAAAATGTTAAATTATATAATAAAAATTTCAAAAAGTAGCTCATTTTAATATAATCAATAATTTTATTCCTTTTTAAATTACATAAATATATTTTAAAAGTAACAAATTGATTATTTGTAATTACATATAATAATTATGTAATTTTAAATTTTAAGAATAAATGTTTAATTCAAAAATTGAAAAACATAATATATATATATACAAACAACATAAAAGTTAAATTTAAATTTAATTAAAGAAATAACTTTTGAATAATAAGGCCCTTGTTGGCTTTGTTTAAAAAGATTATTCCATTTCATCTAAATAATAATCATAAGTTGAATTTAATATGCATTTTATTTATTTTATTGTGAACTTAAATTTGATCTATCGATAATGTCAATAAATTATAATATAATATTTTATTAAAAATCAATAATATTTACCGGTAGTAAAAATAATTTAATAATTTTTATCAGTATGATAACAAATAAGTGAATGATATTGTAAAATTAATTTACATTAATAATAAATTAAATTTAAATCTTTTTATTTATAAAAGTGTTTCATGTTCTTATTTTAACATTATGTTATGATCAAATGCGTTAATCTTTTTAAATTTTCATACTTAAAATATTAATGATTAGTTATTATCATCATCATCATATTTTAATTAAATAGTATAAGAGAATCACTTGTCCATTATTAAAATATGTGCATATAAATAAATATGTACAAGTAGATAAAATTAAGCATTTTATGATTTATAGACTTTATTTTTATAAAATCATGGAAATATTTTATTTCTAAAATACACAATATTTAAGAAGGAAAAATTTATGGGGCATAATATATAAATTTTAAGAATTAATTAAAAATTTATAGTACAATATATCATAATAAATAGAGTTTTTAGTGGCCATAGCCCTAAGGCTATACCGAGATCCACCCCGGATAACTTTATTGCATGTATTTAAAAAAATATATATTATATTCTTTAACTAAATGTCAAATTTAATATGAAATTAAATGTCAAATCATCAAAAAAAAGCAAAGAGAAAGAATGAATGACTATGTTGCAGTATAAATATTTCTTCTTTTAACTTTGTTGTAATATCCAATTAACTGATTCTGCTACTTCCGAATGGTCTAGGTATTGGTACTCTAAAGTTTTAAGTCCGGATATCATAATCATGGCCTTTCTCAATTTCTTCGAAGAAGATTGAGGATTTAAAGTATCGTAATAACTAACTAAACTCGAGCATTTTTTTATTGATCTTGGAATACCATAAATCAACTCTATGATTTGTACCTGATTGAATCCTTCTTTTTAGAACATCTCATAAGCTATTGAAAATGCTTCAAAATCTATTATATCTTAAAATTAGGATTTGATTATAAGTTAAATGAAATATATTTTTCTTTGGTACAACCTCAGTATGATACACATGCATGAAGTTATGATTTAAATGCTAGGATTTGGGATTTATAATTAGGGAAGGATTTATGACATAACTTGGCTAGCAGTTATCTTGAATGCTATTACATTCGTAAATGATGACATAAAATTTTTAAATGGATGAAATATTAGAAATATTATATTAAAATATAACTTTTATTGTATGATTTATGACTTGTGCAATGACAATTTTGAATGCCATTATATTTGCAAAGAATAGTATAAGTTTTATATTTACACAATATGAAAAATATTGCATTAGAGTACAATTTCGTTGCATTATTTTTATGAAAAATTTGCATGAAATTATGAATTTTCGGGTTTTATAGGGATTAGGTTTTATACTATGATTCACATGATGACTATTTTGAATATCATTAATTTCACAAATTATGATATAAATTTTATGGTTGCATGAAATATAAAAAATATTATGTATAAGTATAACTTTATTGTATGATTTATAATATATTTGCATGAGGTTATGAGTGACATGCATAAGATTATATTATATTCACAAGTTATAACATAAGTATTGAAATTGTGAGAAGTTTAGAGAGTATCATGTAGGAGTATAATTTTTAGGAACTAAAAAAATATTTTAGGGGGGCCAACTACACATTTATAAATGTTACAAATAAAAAATTCTGCATATAAAATAAAATTAAAATAAGTTAAATTATATAATAAAAATTATAAAAGCAGCTTATTTTAATATAATGAATAATATTATTCCTTTTTAAATTATGTAAATATATTTTAAAAGTTTCAAATTGATTATTTGTAATTACATATAATAACAGTTATCTAATTTTAAAGTTTTAAGAATAAGTATTTAATTTAAAAATAAAAAAACATAATATATATATAAACAACATAAAAATTAATTTAAATTTAATTAAAGAAATAACTTTTGAATGATAAGGCCATTCATAGTAGACTTTTTTTATTTAAAAAGATTATTGCATTTCATCTCAACGATAATCAAAAGTTAAATTTGATAAGCATTTTCTTTATTTTATTATGAACTTAAATTTGATCTACCGACAATGTCAATAAATTATAATATAATATTTTATTAAAAATTAATAATTTTTTCTAATAGTAAAAATATTTTTAATAATTTTTATTAGTATGATAACATATAAGTGAATGAGATTATGAAATTAATTTATATTGATAATAGATTAAATTTAAATCCTTTTATTTATAAAGGTATATTATGTTCTTATTTTAACATTATATTATGATCAAATGTGTTAATCATTTTATATTTTCATTCTTAAAATATTGATGATTATAAGTTATTATCATTGTTATATTTTAATTAAATAGTATAACAGAATCATTTGTTCATTATTAAAATGCGTGTATATAATAAATATGTACAAGTAAATAAAATTAAGTTTTTCATGATTCATAAACTTTATTTTTTGTAAAAATATGGAAATATTTTATTTTTAAAATACACAATATTTAAGAAGGCAAAATTTTTGGGGCGTAATATATAATTTTTAAGAATTAATTAAAAAATTTTAGAGTAGAATATATCATGATAAATAGAGTTTCGAGTGGCCATAGCCCTAAGGCTATATCCCAGATTTACCTCGGATAACTTTATTGCATGTATTTTAAAAAAATATATTATTTTCTTTAATTAAATGTCAAATTAAGTATGAAATTAAATGTCAAATCATCAAATAAAAGTAAAGAAAATCATGAATGACCACGTTGGAGTATAAATATTTCTTCTTTCAACTTTTGTTGCAACGCTTTATCTCCAATTAATGGTCAAATCAACAATAAAAATAAAAATTAAAGATGTATGATACTACTACAAATTGTAGCCTAACATCTTTTGTTTTCCTCCATGACTTTTGACTCAAAAAATTCTTCAAAATCAAGAACACTCCTAACAAAGTCAATAGTTAAACAATGTTCAATAATTTTGTACATAAAACAGATTTATCTATAATTAAGTTTTGTCAAAATCAACTACACATGATCAATTGCATTAAAAATTAGTCATGTCATCGCCGTATCAAACATATCCTTAATCTCATTAACGGTGGAGGTTTGGGGGGATTTTTTGGGGTGCACAATGAACTATAGAAGTTGAGAGCATCTTTGACGCACATAGATGTGGCACTAATTGCTCCTAAACTTGACAGCTTTCTAGAAGTTCTTTCAGATTAACCTTCTTCCTCTTCCCTTCCAGGCTTCTCCTTTGGGGCTTTTGTCATGGTTCTTTTTATTGTTTGTGGTTTTGCTTTTGCTTTTGATGTAACTTTGTTCCATTTTCATGTGCCCTTTTTTATGTCACATGGATCTATGCTTCTTTTAGAGGGGACCATGAAAAATGCTTTTGGTACTACAAAACAATTTACGAGCAGTCTATGTTTCTATGGATGAAGACATCCCTTGAACGCCGGTGACAGGAAGTCATCCAAACAGTGTCTACGTAATTTAAAGGTGCCAACTCCTTGCTAGTTGTGTGCAATGCATCGAGAAGAGAGAATACTTTGACTTGTCTGAAATATTAGAAAATTATACAATTTTTTTTTCTATTTTTAAAACTTATAAATTACTTCGATTAACAGAACCCATGAGAAATATTCTGCTTACATATCAAAATTTTCTTAAAAATAAGATTTTCAAATGATATTATTTTTTAAAACAAAATTTTCCCCGAATGAAATTGTGGCTTCAATCCGTTGCTTCAGACCAATAACGTGCTATCATTATTTTCCTTTTCAAGAATTTTTAATTATCAAGTGTGTATAGCTTATAATTTTTCAATGTGCACAACAAATTAGATACTTTATATTTTATTTTATTTTTTATTAATGAAAATTGGATTTGTAATAATAAAAAATAATTTTATATTAAAATATAAAAAAAATACTTTAGCACAACCTGAATTTTAATAAAATTACATAAATCTCTCATCTAATTTCAAAACTTACATAAACCTCTCCTAAAATATAAAGAATGCTATACTCCAACCCAAATTTAATTTTTTTCTAGCTATTTATTCCTTCTCCTACTGTTTTTTCCTTTGTTTTGCTCCTGTTGAGGCAAAAAAAAAAACTTGAATTTTTTGTTGAAAAATGGTTAACAAATGATTATAGAGTTTAAATCTTGAGATATTTTAAGTATTTTTTTATTAAAAAAATGGTTTAATTAAAGTCAAACAACTAAAATATGATTGATAAAAATATTAAATTATGATGTAAGTGTAATGATATTTTAGCCGATTGAACTTAATCAAAACATATTTAATCATAAAATACATAAAATATCTTATATTGTTTAATTTGTGTTGAAAAAAATACCCCCTTTCCAAATACATAAGTATTGCAAATTAAAATCAAAGAACAATGTCATATACATAAATAATTTAACTAAAAAATTTTAAATTCTAGTGAAAAATCACAAATAAAAATAAACTCACTATATCATTAAAAAAATTATATAATAATAATCCTATTATTTTATAGTCATCATCCTTTTACATCTCTCTCAAACATTTAGGAGAGATTTTATATAACCCTCATATATTCACTTCACATTTTTTCATGGTAGACGCAGGTAGAAGTTAGTGGGAGCACTTGTACCCACTAACTTCTACCTTTTCTTTGTAAATTTATTTAACTTCGTTAAATTTTAACCAGAACATGGTGGAAAATCAATTGATGACCCCATAAAATATGTCTTTTTAAGTCTAAATGACCAATTTAATCAAAAAATTAGAAAGATGATGTTTCTTAATATCATAATTAGTTAAGATAAATTTTAAATAAACATTGATTTCTACCTAGTTACTGATTTAAAATAAAGCATACATATTATTGCAAATATTTATCAATATTTTATCGAAGTGATATTCATAAAAACAAATATATATATTATGATAAATTCAAGAACAAGAGAATTTAATATCTATTGATTATATTCAAATTCTACTTGATTTATTGTAAAATATCTCATATATTTATTTCCTTAAAATATAGAATATTACAAATTACTTTGATAATATACACAAAAATAAATACTTCTACATATTATGTATTTTCAAATACCTTAACTCTTAACCATTTACCTTTCTTTTAATAGTTCCTCCTAATCATATGTCTGATTATTAAAATGGTTAAGAGAAATTATAAAAAAAAGTCACAAGAAATTAATATTAACTGTTTTATTGTATTATTCAATACACATACGAGTACAATAATAAATATATAAAAATATAACACCTATATTAATATATGATACATAAAAAAAATTGACCCTATTGACCTATAGGTCCTAAGTACATCACTACATTCTTTTTCATACCTCAAATCTTTGACTAATACAAATATATATACTTAAAATTATTTATTTGGTAGGGAATCTCAATATTAATTTAATACAAAAACTTAAGTTGAATATGAAAAAAACTCGTAATGGCAAATAATTAATAATTGATAATAATTTATATTTAGGTCAAACTTAATAATCTTTACCTTGATACAAATTTTATCATCTTCATTAATTTTTATCCTCTACTTATTATCAAATGAGAGCCATCATGAGGTGTTGATCCTAAAAGTCCTTTGTTATTACAATTTCTTTAAATTGTAGCAGCTATTTTCCTATCAAGCATCTCTATCTCAATTAAATGTCACAAACTTTTATAATTAATATCAGTAAATAAAAAAAGACATATTAAAATGGTAATTGTATTGAAAATTTTTTAATACTAATAAAAAAATTTTAAAAATATTTCATTGACATAACATCACATAAATTGGTAATAATGTAAAACTAATTTATGCTAAAAGTGAATCAATTTAAATCTAAAATAAAACCTAAAACATTCGGGTGATATTTGGTTTGCAAAATCTTATATTCCAAAGAAAGTTCACATTCTCATGAATATAATTTCTAAGAATTTAATTAGTATAAATATAACATTCTTATATTTAATTTAATATAAATTTTTCAAGAAATATTTTGTTAAGTTCCTAAATATATTATATTCTTATATTTGGTTCATATTTAATATTCTTAAGAATTTTAAGATTGTTTCAAAAATATACTTATTATGTTTTTTATTATAAAATAAAATATAATAAATCATAATTTTAATTAAAACAACATAAATGATTAAAAAACTTTTAACACCCAATAGATTAAATTATTTCATTTTTATAAGGCATATTTATTATTAGTCACATTATTTTATAATGATAATACTAAAATTAATTTTTAATTGGATCAAATTTTAAAAATGAAATAAGTGTAATTTATTTAAGTTATTATCAAAGTATTAAAAATACTTGGCATTTCTTCTTTTACAAAATTATAAATTTTCATTACTAAATTATTTTCACAATTATGTTTCATATTGGCATTAATTTTTAAATTGTAATTTCTTCTCTCATGTAAAAAGATTATTATTTTACATTTTTATGTACAAATATGCCTTTTTTTTGGAAAAAAAATCCCAAGCCTATTTTACTATTCTTCAATGAAAGAAATCATATATATATATATATATATATATATATATATATATATATATATATATATATATATATATATAAATGTATTAAAATAATCTTCCAAACATTAGGAACGACATTATAAAAAAATTACAATTAAAAATTAATGTCATTATATTTCATGATAATAAAAATATTTTAAAAGATGAAATTGTATAGTTTTAAAAAATTAAAGGTTTCATGTGTAATTCAATAAATAAGCAAAAAAAAATACCAATGTAAGTGACTAAAAAAATTAGATGGAAGTGTATTATTGTTATTATTATTATTATTTGATTAATGCTGAATGTACCTTATAAATGAAAGAAGCGTAGAAAAACTAACAAACAATTAGTATATGTTTGAATTATTTCTAAGATAATTAAAATAAAAAATATAAAAATTGAGGGAAGAAAAAATAGGATAATTAAAAATAAAGTAATAATTATTTTTTAATTTAAATTAAAAATTATTTAATAAATGGATAAATAAGAAAAAGAAGTAAATATGAGAAAAATTTTATCTTTTTATTTTAATACCGGCATTCCTATCTCACAAAAATATGAGATATCTACTTTTTTCCATAACAATATTTTCAAGGAAAGTTAAAATAAAAATATTTTAAAAAATATAACATTCTTAGACATCTTTTGCTACTTTGAACTAAATATGAAAATATAATATTTTTCTAAAATATTATCAAAAATGTTGAAAATATTATGTGAATCAAACCCCCCTTAATCATATATCATAATGATATTGCTATTTAATAAATATTATTCAAAATAAACATAACATTTAATTTTTATAAGGAAAGTAACTATTATATTTTTTAAAATTTTATAATTAATATTGATTTTGAAGTTGATCCCTCAGTTAGCTAAAAATGAGAAAATACACGAAACATATTAATATGTAAGCTAACTTTGATTCATTCCGAAAACATAACTATTTCTTCTAGCTCGCTCTAGTTCCTTTCCCTTTCGATGCTTCTGAAGGCCTTATTTTATTTTAACATCAATATTTCTATCCCATAAAAATTTGAAATATTTACTTTTTCTATAAGAATATTTTTGAAGAAAGTTAAATTAAAAATATTTTAAAAAATGTAATATTCTTAAAAAAAAATTTCTCACTTTGAACCAAATATGAAAATATAATATTTTTCTAAAATATTATAAACAATGTTGAAAATATTATATGAATCAAACATCCCTTAATCATAAATCATAATGATATTGTTATTTAATAAATATTATTCAAAATAAACATAACATTTAATTTTCTAAGAAAAGTAACTATTATATTTTTAAAAATTTTATAATTAATATTGATTTTGAAGTTGATCCCTCTGTTAGCTAAAAATGAGAAAATACACGAAACAGATTAATATTTAAGCTAACTTTGACTCATTCTGAAAACATAACTATTTCTTCTAGTTCGCTGTAGTTCCTTCCCCTTTCAATGCTTCTGAAGGCGTTATTTTATTTTAACATCAACGTTCCTATCCCACAAAAATTTGAAATATCTACTTTTACCATGAGAATTATTTTAAAAAAAATTAAATTAAAAATATTCTAAAAAATGTAATATTTTTAGACATCTTTTTCTCACTTTTAATCAAATATAAAAATATGATATTTTCCTAAAATATTATCAAACATGTTGAAAATATTTTATGAATCAAACGCCCCTTAATCATGAATCATAATGATATTGCTATTTAATAAATATTATTCAAAATAAACATAACATTTAATTTTATAAGGAAAGTAAGTATTATATTTTTTAAAATTTTATAATTAATATTGATTTTGAAGTTGACCCCTCTGTTAGCTAAAAATGAGAAAATACACGAAACATATTAATATTTAAGCTAACTTTGATTAATTCCGAAAACATAACTATTTCTTCTAGTTTGCTTTGGTTCCTTTCCCTTTCAATGCTTCTGAAGGTGTTATTTTATTTTAATATCAATATTCCTAACCCACAAAAATTTGAAATATCTACTTTTTCCATTTGAAGAAAGTTAAATTAAAAATATTCTAAAAAATGTAACATTAGACATCTTTTGCTCACTTTGAACTAAATATAAAAATATAATATTTTCCTAAAATATTATCAAAAATCTTAAAAATATTATGGGAACGAAACCCCCTTAATCATAAATCATAATGATATTGCTATTTAATAAATATTATTCAAAATAAACATAACATTTAATTTTTATAAGGAAAGTAAGTATTATATTTTTTTAAAAATTTTATAATTAATATTGATTTTGAAGTTGATCCCTCTGTTGGCTAAAAATGAGAAAATACACGAAACATATTAATATGTAAGCTAACTTTGATTCATTCTGAAGACATAACTATTTCTTCTAGTTCGTTTTAGTTACTTTCCCTTTCAATGCTTCTGAAGTCCTTATTTTATTTTAATATCAACGTTCCTATTCTACAAAAATTTGAAATATTTACTTTTTCTATAAGAATATTTTCAAAGAAAGTTAAATTAAGAATATTTTAAAAAATGTAACATCCTTAGACATCTTTTTCTCACTTTGAACCAAATAGAAAAATATAATATTTTTCTAAAATATTATAAAAAATGTTAAAAATATTATGTGAATCAAACCCCCCTAATCATAAATCATAATGATATTTCTATTTAATAAATATTATTCAAAATAAACATAACATTTAATTTTTATGAGGAAAGTGACTATTATATTTTTTTAAAATTTTATAATTAATATTGATTTTGAAGTTGATCCTTCTGTTAGCTAAAAATGAGAAAATACACGAATCATATTAATATGTAAGCTAACTTTGATTAATTCTGAAAACATAACTATTTCTCCTAGTTCGTTTTATTTACTTTCCCTTTCGATGCTTCTGAAGGCATTACATTTCTATCCCACAAAAATTTGAAATATCTGCTTTTTCCATTAGAATATTTTCGAAGAAAATTAAATTAAAAATATTCTAAAAAATGTAATATTCTTAGACATCTTTTTCTCACTTTGAACCAAATATGAAAATATAATATTTTTCTAAAATATTATCAAAATGTTGAAAATATTATATGAATCAAACCCCCCTTAATAATAAATCATAATGATATTGCTATTTAATAAATATTATTCAAAATAAACATAACATTTAATTTTTATAAGGAAAGTAACTATTATATTTTTTAAAATTAATTAATTTTGATTTTGAAGTTGATCCCTCTGTTTGCTAAAAATGAGAAAATACACGAAACATATTAATATGTAACCTAAGTTTGATTAATTCTGAAAATATAACTATTTCTTCTAGCTCGTTTTAGTTCCTTTCCATTTCAATGCTTCTGAAGGCGTTATTTTGTTTCTCTCGTTGCTGCTGTTTCAGCGTCCCATAAAGTAATGCTTTTGAATAATTCTTGCAAACTGAGACTATAAAATTGTATCAGGTTGAAATAAGAATAGCATGTCATATTGAACCTAGTAACATTCTTTTGGTTATTAAAAAAAAAAAGAAGTAACGCTTTGTACACACATTCTACTTTTTACTATAAATTTTAAATAAATATTGATTTATATTTTTTATTGGTAACCTCTAACAATCAGTCGAATATTAATTAATATGTAATTAGTTACTATAAATTTTAAATAAATATTGATTTATATTTAATTATCAATTTAAAAGAAAGCATATTATCACAAATGTTTATTAATATTTTATTGAAGTGATATTCACAAAATAAATATATATATAGAACAAGAGAATTTAACATCTACTAATTTTATTCAAATTGTACTTAATTTATTGTAAAATATGTCATGTATTCCTTTACTTAAAATATATAATATAATAATTCATTTTGATGATACACACAAAAATAAATACTTCCACATATTATATACACTTCAGATAACTTGACTCTTAACCAAGTGCCCTTCTTGTAACAGTTCTCCTTGATCATATGTGTGATTATTAAAATGGCCAAGAGGAAATCATATGAAAATAATTATAAGAAACTAATGCTAAATATTTTATTATGTTATTTAATACACTCTAGTAAAGTTATGAACATATAAAAATATTATGCCTATATCAATATATAATACATAAAAAGAATTGACCCCACTAACCTATAAGTCCTAGGTGTGCCACTACATCTTTCTTATACATCAAATATTTGATCAATATAAATATTTATACTTAAAATTATTTATTTGACAAAGAATTTCAATCTTACTTTAACATAAAAATCTAACTTGAGTAGGAAGAAAATTCATAATGAGAAATAATTAATAATTGATAATAATTTAAATTTGGTTCAAATCCAACAAACTCTATCTTGACATAAATTTCATCATCTTTATCAATTTTTTTGCTCTACCTATCATCAAATGAGACCAATCATGGAGCATCAATCATGAAAATCCTCTATCATTGCAATTTTTTTAAACTACAACAACCATTTTCTTATTAAGCAACTATATCTCAATCAAGTGTTACAAATTTCACTGGAGCCTATCCATTACCTCCTTATCCATAAGAATTTCTCACATTTACAAGAATACCAAACTTGTAAACACATTTATGAACTAGCATAAACTTTTCATATATGTATCTTCACCATCATTATCAACTTCATCCATCATCCTCATCTTGCACATGGAATCAAATCAAGTTTTTATTTTCCTGGACTACTAGTCTTCCTCAGGATCGAACCTACTTTAATATCAATTGTTAGGAAAACGTTCCCTTTTCCAAACACACAAGCACTAGGATTTAAAATCAAAGAGTAACAAAATAAAGTGTACAATTAATTTAACATAAAAATTCCCAAACTCTAAGAAAAAATCATGGATGATACAAGATCCATTATATTATCAAAAATTATAAGATAATGCATGTAAATGTTCTTAATCATAACCTCACAACTTCTTAACCACTGTCTTTACATCTCTCTCAAACCCTTATGAAGGTTTCCACATAATACTTGTAGATACTTACCTCACATAATTCTCATACCTTAAATCTTTAACTAATATAAATATTTATACTCAAAATTACTTGTTTAGTAAGGAATCTCAATTTTATTTTAATACAAAAACATAACTTGAGTAGAAAAAACTTACAATAGAAAATAATTAATACTTGATAATAATTTGAATTTGGATTAAACCAAATAATTTAAATCTATATTATTGTCTTTTTTTATCATTTTATTTATGAAATATCCAATTTGGTTTCAAATGTACATTTCTATATTTTAGGGGAGCTTTGTGTAGATTTTAAAATAGAAGAAGAGATCCATATAATTTTATAAAAACTCAAAAGAGATCAAGGTAGTTTTCTTTAAAGTATATTATATTTTTGTTTGTAGTCAATGGAAAATTGATTTTCTTATTGTAGTGAAAAAATGATTTGCATATTAAAATATATTATTATATTTTATTTTTGGATAATGTAAAAAGGATTCTTTTATATTAGTAATGGAGAATTAATTTTTTATATTAAAATACATTATGGCCTCATTTGGCACATTGTATAAAATTTGATAGTATAAGATAAATTATGCAATTAAAGCTTATACAATATTTGAAGATTTCAAATGGATTGTACAACTTATTCAAAAGTCTTTTCTATACATCTTGTCTCATATAAGACTATTCAATCCTTAGGGTAAAGGATAAAGACCAATATAATAGTGTTAAAATATATACTAAATTGTTAAAATTAAAAAATTTATTTTAATTCTATTCTCTCTCATGTCTCTTTCACTTTTTTTATAAAATTAAATTAAAAAATTCTTTTACATCAGCACTTATAGTTTGTTTTAGAAATTTTTTTATAATACTATACTATGTTTATGATACTTTTAGATAGTATATATATTTAATATTTTTTAAGATTTTATAAATGGTATTTATTTAATTTTACATTTTTAAACATGTTATCACATATATATTAATGTGTACACAAATATATATGTGCATTCATGTATGTGTATTAGTAAAGTATTTTATATTATTTTTTTTTGTAGTGGAAGTTTCTAATTTATATATATTATCATATTTTTATAAGAATTTTTTTTAGTAAATTGAAGGGGCCAAAGCCCAAGAAAAACAAAATTACAAACAAACTATACATGGGGTAGGAACCTTTGAGATATCACCAAGAAGCAAGGATCGTAAACTAGCCAAAGAAGAATCAAGGACATGCAAGCCTAGATCAAAAGTGAAACTAGTTTATGCTAACCAATCTACATGTTTATTACCTTCCTTAAAAGAGTGTTGAACAATAACTTGTCAATCCTATTTCAATAAGGTTAGACATTGAATTAGAAGACTCTTATGTTTAGTTAAATGCATGAAGTCTTTAGTAAGAAAATCCACTAAAAGCTTAGAGTTTAGTTCCAAAATGATTTTTTTTGTAACCTTTCTTTTAAGCTAATGACAAGCTATGGAAAGTACCCTAAAGCTCTATTGCGAGTGAAAAGCAAATACCTAAATTATGAGTAAAACCCATTTACCATTTTCATGTCAAAATATACCACCACCACTCGCTAAACTCAGGTTACTCTTGGAAGCACCATTAACACTGACTTTTATCTAATCTATCGGTGGACATATCTAGATGACATCTATTTGGGATTGCTCCACCTTTGACGATGTTGTCATTATATGATATGAGATCATCTAATCTCATCTATATAGCCCTAAAGAAAATTGGTTGGGTTAATTAGACACCTCTACCTTGTGGAAAAGACAACAAAATTACACTATTTACAACACTACTACAAATGATCCCTATAAAATACTCTAACCCTCTATTTCATTGCACCTAAGGTTTTCCATCATATTTAAATAAAACTAGTTAAACTCTATTCCAAAGGAAATAACCATCCAATTTCTTTTAACTAATGCAAACCAAAAGTTGCGAGTTGTATGGTAGCCTCTGATTGTATGAAACAAACTCTTCTCTAATTAGTTGCTTAATAGATAAGTGGCAATCCCTACTCCATGATTAAACTACTTCAAATTAATTAACACTCCATCATGATAGCATCATTAGATAAAGTGTTTAATTCTTTTAGGGAGTCTTAACATCAATATCAATTTCCACACTTTATTAGGTTCAATCACTGCATTACATGCAAGCATAAAATAAGTTGACCTCATACTAAATTCACCATTAGCACTCTTCTTTCATATTAAAACATCTTTCCTAAGTTATCTATTTGGAGGAGGCACCCTTTCTACCTAAAGAATCATATGACTATGTAAATATTGCTTCAAAAACTAAAGATTCTAACCAACATTCTTGACAATTAAATTAGCTACCTTTTCACCTCTCATAGAACTAGGAACTACACCACTTGCCATGCATCGAGATTGGACTCATCCACCTGGATATCATCCCAGAAAGATATTGAGCAACAATCATTAACTTGCTAAGTAACTCACTCTGGAAAATGTGGTTAGGCTATACATAACTATTTCTATACATATAAGTCAAATTAAGTTAAACCCACACTAGATGTCCATGTGTAATTTCTCTAATATTTTCCTTTTAAAATAGCACTCTAAAGATTACCCTCACTTGAAATTAATTTCCATCCTAATTTCATAAGGCATGCAATTATTCATTAATTTAAGATCGCAAAAACACATACCCCCTTGATTTCTTTTTGGTTTTTGGCACATACTAGGCTAAGCTATGGTATCCATTCGGCTCTTATTGACATCATGACCCCTAAACAAAACTTCTTTGAATTCTCTCTATCTTTACCAAACTGATGGAAGGAATAAGTGTGAACTACATTATAAATGTCAGAATGAACCTAATCATAAATTGAGTTAGAATAACTCTACTAGCCATAAATAAACAATTTCTTTTCCAACCAAATAATTTGTCCTAGATCTTTTTCACTAAGGTGAGAGCAAATATATCTATTACCATATTATGAATAATAGGAACCCTCAAATAGTAAGCCTAAATCATCAAAACACATGTACATTCATATCTTCCCAAAATATCCATCCTTATATCGTTCTTAATGTTCTTTAAAAATAAAATATTAGACTTAGCCTAATTCACCTTTTTCCTAGACATATGAGCAAACGTATTCAAATAATTCATAATTGTATCAATTTGCTAGAGAAAAGCCTCCTCATAAAATAAAAGGTTATTAGCAAATATTAAATGAGATATATAAATCCTTTTTCTAATAACCTTTAAAGGATTCCATAAGTTAATATCTACAGCTTCATTAATGATATGAGAAAGTTTATCCGTGCATAAAATAAATAGATAAGGAGAAAAAGGATCACCTTGGTAAAATCCTTTAGATCGAGTGAATTCACTAGTTTTATTACCATTCAGAGAGAATACTAAAAGATATGGAGGTGATGCATTTCATAATAAGGCTAAGCTGTGCTTGGTTCCATGTTAACTTGAATCTAAGACTTCTTTGATAAATTCCTAATTTAGCTTATCAGAGGCTTTCTTAAAATTAACTTTAATAGCAAAGAAACCTGCATAACTTCTTATTTTCCTTATGGAATGGAAGATTTCCTAAGCAATGATAATAGTTGTCTTGAATAAATCTATAAAAAAAAAACTCTCTTGAAAAGGAGACATAAGATGAGGCAGGAAATGCTTCAAATGGTTCATAATAATTTTTATTACATGCTTGGAAATAACATTACAAAGAGATAGAAGATGAAATTGACTAATGAATTTTGGTATTTCCAATTTAAAGATAAGATAGATAAAATTCTTATTCATTTTATGAAGATGCCTTCCTTGGAAAACTTGTTTGACAAAATTCAAACACTCCCTAGCCAATAATTTGGCAATTTTTCTAGTAAAAGATGGTAGGAAAACCATGTTTACTAAGAGTTTTAAAACCTCCATTACCAAATAATGCTTTCTTAACTTTATTAAAGGATGCCTTTTTTATATAGACAAATTTTAATCTTTAGACAACTAGGGGGGTAAGATAATATAGTTACTACAGGAATGCATTCTTCAAGATCATTTGTAAACAAAGTTTGATAGAAATTGCAAATAAGACTCTCCAAATTAGTTTTATTATCTATCCATGTACCATTCTAATTCTGAAGCATCTTAATTCTATTTTTGTATCATCTAATAATGGTTTTGTAATGTTAATACTTTGTATTCTTGTCTTTTTAAGTTATCCATATAGATTTGGATTTTGGGACCATAGAATCTCTTCTTGCATTAATGTGTGATTCCAGTTTCAAATTACAATTATTTTTCGAACATTTTTAAGTAAGGAGTACTCTTCCATTCCATTGCTTTCTAGACCCCTAACTAATTGTACTAGGATACCTTCTTTCCTTTTTCTAATATGGCCAAATACATTTCTATTCCAAGTCTTTTGAAGTTAGAATTAAATTCTTCAAATCTTCAACGATGTTTGGAGTAACCTTCCATTCAACTTTTGAGAACTGTTAAAAATGATTATGAGTTAAACATGTAGGCTTCAAATATGAAAGGACAATGTTCTTTATCTCCTTAAGTTCTAAAAAGAGTCACAAGAATTGAATAGTGACCAAAATGAACTCTTGGAATGGTTTTAACAAAAGCATCCCCTAAATCTAATTCTGCAATTAAGATAACCTAGAGCCCAATCCAAGCTTTTCAAAAAGTTAATCATAACTTGGAAGATTTAGACTTTTTTGAGCAAATTCCCTACATCTCCATATCAAGCAAATTACAAAGATTGATGCAATCATTAAATAAATTGCTCTATACTAATTAAAAAGTACCACTACTTTTTTCTCCGATGGATCCCAAATGTCATTGAAATCTCCAACTATAAGCTTTGCTACTAGGATATTTCTAGATAGATGAGTGACATTCTCCTATAAAATAGTTTGCTTATCCAATTTAGGATTTGCATAAACAAAGGTTATGAACCAGTTTTCTCGATGATTAGAAGAAACCTTCATGAGAATATACTAGAAATTATCCTTTAGCACTTCCAATGACACCTTATTTCCCCATAAATCTCTAAAGAAACGATCTCCATCCATCACATGCCATTTAGTCAAAATTAACCTGCTTGAAAATATTTTTAGCTTAATGACTCTCAATTCTTGGCTCAAAAATTGCCAAAATATTTCAAAAGATATTTTTATTGAAGGACTTTTTGACCTCATTATGTACTTCGAATGCATTTAGGATCAATTTTATTATTTTTTCATATGTAAAAGTATTTTAATTAAATTAATTACTTTTCAAGTTTTTTATATTCCTTATACTAAAATGACAACAAGTAAAAGATAGAATAATTTTGTATAGATCTTCATTATTAATAATAATATACTAAATATTAAATAGTATAGTATTTTATTTTATACAATATTATACTATATTATTTATTATTCTTTATATTATATTATACTATACTATATGATGTGTCAAATAGGATATATATTTTATTTTTTATTAATGGAAACTATTTTTGATGATAATGGAAAAATAATTTTTATATTAAAATATTTTATTTTTTTATTAATTAAAATATAAATCATAAACACTATTACATTTTTTCTTTTCTGACAAAAAATTTTTGAACAAGTATTCTTTGTCAAAAAATCATTCAAAAATAGTGTGAGGAAATTCAAAAGTTTCTTATTTTTCTGAAGGATTTATTTTCATTGGAAATTTGTCAAAAAAAATTGGTGTGAATTTTTATGTAAGGAATCTTTCTATTTTTATGGATTTCCTATGAAATTTTTGAATGTACTGATTGATATTTCTATAAAAAATTAAAAACATGATGAAATAGCATGCAAAAGTTATTACCCTCCTCCTATTGTTTTTTTTCCTCTTGACATGAATTTGTTTTCTTGAAATTTCCTAAGCTCTATTCTTGTAGTTTAAAGGTGAATATTAAAATTTTGAACTAATTAAATTGTTTCCAATAATTCAGTTAATAATTCTACTGATTGATTTTAATTTTTTTTGCTATTTCGTGCCATTTTGTGATACAATTTTTAAAAACATTTCTTTCCAATAATCTTCTTATTTGGACAATAATTGGTAGTAAATTTTTTCATTATTACAAATATTTATATTCAATTTATTTAATTAATTCGAAAGACTTATTAGTTTCTTTAAGTTAATTAGAGATATTTAGGATATTTTATTTAGTTAATTGTTTAGTTTATTTAGTTAATTAGAAAAGCTTATTAGTTTTGTTAAGTTAATTAGAAATGTTTTGGTAATTTTATTTAGTTAATTGCTTAGTTTATTTAGTTAATTAAAAACTCTATTATTTTCATTAATAAGTTAATTAGAAAGGCTTATTAGACTAGTTCAATAGTCCAAATTTGTTATATATATTAATTAATTATAGATGATTAAGATGAGATCAGTGGATATGGCTAATCAGGGCATAATAGGTGATGAAGTAGCCTTTAACTTGCTATTGAGTCATCAACACCCACTCATACACCTTCAAGGTATACATTCATGCTTACACTTGGTTTAAGAGCCTCCATATTGCCATCACACACTTTATCAAATGGACTAACATATTGTTAGTTTCTAGTTATTGATATGCTAATTCTTAGCCTTACGAAATATTATCATGACTTACAAGGATGGGTAAGCATTCATTTTTTATGTATTTTATGTATTTAAATTTCTTCATTTGTATAAATTAATACATTAATTAATTATGTTGATATTTGTAATTGGTTCTTCTCTACTAATTAGTCCCATTACCTCTATTACTCACATAATAAAAAGGTTAGTGGTGCATGGTCTACTTGGAAGCATATTTCAAAGCACATTTAAAGGAATTTTTTTATGAGCTTAGGGTACATATAATTTTATAATTACAATTGTTATTGCATTTACTTTATAATGTTATTTTACTAACTAATCTAATATTGTTTCTTTTCTTAAAACAACAAAATTATTACACTATAGAACCTTGCTTACAAATAGCAAATGTGAAAAAATTTTCAACTATAAATGTTCTACGATATTGAAGGATATTATGGATAAGGTAAGAAAAGAGAAGGCTAAATAAGCTTAGTTGGGTGGGGAACAGGGGTGGAAAGGACTCTATAAGTATTGAGACAAACCCAAGTTTGTCTAGAAGTCCTAATAAGTGAAGTGGAATGGGGCTTTGAACACTGAAGCAAGGGGTCTTCTTTGCACATTGGTAGGTCCGCTCCAATGATGGAACACCAACTTTGCACAATATGTAACTTACCTTAAATAGTATTTTTGTATTATTCTTTGTTATTATTTAAAGTATCATCATAGTGGCAACAATATTTTTTCTTGCTTGTACATGAAAATTGTTGATATTAGGGTTAAGTCCTTTATAGACGGTATTGTTTGATCCAACCTGTCTCATAAAAAAGGATTAGTAATAGGCTTTCCCTAGAGTTGCATAATTCTACGTAAGTTTCCTTTCTTATCTTTTTCAAATTTTTGCTATTCAATTTCAATTAATTAATTGTCTAACTATGTGCAAGAGGCTTTTATGAATAAAAAGGAAGAGGTAACCGAGGCTAAAACATAGCAAGAGAAGGATGAGGGAGAAGGCCATCCATTTAGGGGTGTTTAATGGCCTCAACTTATAGATGGAGACAATTGAGGTATAAAAAAAAGTTGAGTTTATAGGTTGGGGTTAAAAGCCACCAATATGAGGATAATGACTTTTGTTATGGCGATGCACTCAAATTACATCCTTATAGTTCAAATGAACTAAGTAATAAGAAGAAGCAAGCAATGAGTTGCAAGATATTGAAGATTAAGCCTATATAATACAACAAACACAACAATCTAGCCACTTCCTTATGACTATTATAGATATATGCTACCAATGTCACCTCCATCTATGCCCACCACCTATGTACTTATCTGGGGCGCTTGATGGATTGTCAAGGGCCCTTTCTTACCCTTAGACTCCCCTAATTTGGCATGGTGATAACAAGGACATCACCATGGATGATTTTACTCATCTAGGCTTTGATTGACATTTTTTTAATTCAAAATTTATATTTATACTTTTTATATAATGAATAATGTATGTGAATATTAAATTTTATAAATTATATATTTCATATTTATGTGCTTCATTATTTATAAATTTAAAATTTATTTAATTTATATTTATATATTATTATAAATTTCTATTTTTGATGAAATATCCTCATAAATTCAATTTTGACATCCTAAACATTTATCGAAAAATTTATCAAAAAAATTCTTGATAAGCACTTTTGTGACAAACTAATTTTACTAAAAATTCATTAGAAATTAGAATTTTTTTTACCAATATTCATTTATTTTTTATGGACTTTTTGTCAAAAAGAATGAAATTTTTTATTGAAAAATGACTAATTAAAAATATTTTTAAAAAGTATATCATACGTTTATATAATGAAATTAAGAGTAAAATTGTCATTTCATGACTAGAAATGCCCTTTAATCATGCATAAATGGAAAACTTAATGGTTGAGAGATAGAAAATATAAAATTAAGGGAAAATGTAGCAAATATTTGTCATTCAAATAAGGTCTATGCAGGTTCTGAAAGCAGAAAGAAAATTCGCATAACTTATTGATACTTTAGAAGAGGTTAAAATACTTTTCTTAAAATATATTATATTTTGCTTTCAATTAATGAAATTTTTTTTTGTTATGATGGAAAATATTTTCATGATAGAATATATTACATTTTGTTTTTGGTTAATAAAAAAAATTCATTTTTGGTGACAATGAAAAATTAATTTTCATATTAAAGTATATTATATTTCTTTTATTAATTGTGGTATAAAAATTATATTACAAAGGAAAAGGCAAACTAAACATATTTTAAAATATAATATATCTTTATACAAAGATACTATAGATAAAATCAGCATTTTATGGTTAAAGATACATTTTAACTATTAGAGGTGTTAAAATAGATTAGGTTTAACAGATTAATCTGAACCTAGTATAATTTTATCTAATTTAGGATTGAGACTAATATGAAAAATAATGACAATTGCTCGACTTGGTAAAAAATTAAGATTGGTGAGCCTAACCTAAGAAAGGACTAGGACTAATTAGTATTAACCCATTAGGGTTAATCCATTAATTTAGTAATAGCAGTAAATAATAAATAATTAATTTATTATATACTTATATATACATTAAAATAATAATTTTGACATATTAAAATTATATTTTAATATAAATAATATTAAAATTATATATATATATATGAGTGATATTAAATAATTTTTAACATTAAAATTAATAAATTTATATATTTAATATTACAATTAATGAATTTTTATATTCAATATTATTAATATATATTACACAAAGTTATTAAAATAAATAATTATGTTAAAATTAAAAAATGAATAAAAATTATGCAAAAAGCTTAATTTATCATCATAAAACTTAAAAATTAATAAAAAAATAATTACATAAAGCAATCATTATAACCAAACATATTTAAAATAATTACTGTAATTAAATAAATATATTAATTAGAGTAATAAATTATTATTAGTACAATAAAATAGTAATATATATATATATTATAAATTTAGTTAATAAAATATTTATATCTATTTTGATTTATATTGTATTTTTTTACTTTAAGTCCCATAATTTTTAATCACCATTCTAATTAAAGGTTTTTCATATTAAAAAATATTGTACTTTAATTTATTTTATTACTATTTTAAGTTATATCCATTAATAATAATAATAATAATGTTTTAAATGATGATAATGATGATAATAATAATAATCATAATAATAATTAATTTTAATTAACTAATATTATGAAATTAATAATAAACAAACTATTAGAAATTTCAACAGGCCTCACATTAATTTAGTAAATGGTAATTAATGTTAAATTTTATTATATGAGTTCTAGATTGTGTGATAATTGAAATCAAGTCCTATATGGTATTATAACCTAAATATGAGTTAGTTAAGCATGGATCTATGATGGATAAGATCCTAATCTACTTTATTTAATGAGATCTCTTAACTCTAGTAACCAATCCTAGTTTATGTTGTCGAATTAGTACTCAAACAATTTTATTCTATTCTTAAAGAGAGATAATGAATGGTTATAATAAAGGTAGAATCGATCTTATAATATTATCGATCAAATGATTTTGCAAGAACCTGGAGAATCAAAGAATTTAATATCAAATAAAATCTAAAACTTTAGGTATTTAATTACATAATTCCTTATGATAATACATTTAAGTTCTTTGCTTTAATTTATCTCATGCTATAATTCAAAGTTAAAATTTCAAAAAAAATTATACATTAAAATTTAATTCTTGCAAATGGTATCAGAGCTTGATTAGGCTTCTAGTTATGGTTAACAGTTCTATATAATTTTAATATGAGTTTGGAATTGAGTGATATATTCTCTCTCTAATAAGATTTTTCTATAAAATTTGCACGTTTTGGATGAATACATGGGTGTATCTTTTCTATTGTACTTGAATATTATAAATTACCATGTGTTTAGTTGTTCATATACATATTGGTAAATATATTTGCCTGTGCCATATGATAAATTTTGGTAAATGCTAGAAATTGGTTCTGGGTGATATTAGAAACTTTAGAGATCATGTTTTAGGATGTTTTTATGATTAACTACATGTAAACCTAAGAACCTAAAAATTACATAAAATTTCATATTAATAATCCTTTAAAATATTACATAAAATACTTAGGAACAAAATCTCAATAAACCTCATTCTTATTAGGTTGGAATATAGCTGTTGTAGAAAATATTGAGGATAATGATGATGATTAGGCAACAAAAAATTTAGAAACCTAGTTTGAAAGAGCACCAAAGATCACCATGGATGAATTCTTGAGAATATGAACAATATAAGAGAATGAAACATGGGTAGTTAAAACTGGGGCCTTAGGGGATGATAGTGATGAAGAAAAGCCATAAAATCTGCTGAAAACTTACTAAAGAGATGGAACCTCCCTAACCATTGGCTTTGATTTTTTCAAAAAATTTAGAATTTAAAAACTATTGATTTTTAGGATAAAAATGGTTCAATTATGTTAAGGAAGGTTGAATATATAAATTTAGGTGAAACTTTAGCTGAATCATGAAAAATCAGGCAAAAATCATACGTGGTTAAGGTCCAACATAGGTCGGGTGAGACCTCCAAATTGTAATCTGGGCTAGGAAGATTGTTACTAGCATGTCATATGCCAAGTCCAATCACACAATAGGCGCGTGGTGGCCATACACCCCCATGCTAGTGACAACTTATAGTAGTGTTTATATTAAGGTGCCTCATTCTTTGAGTACTATTTTTTGAGAATTTTATTTTTTTAGAATAAAAATATTTTAATTTTGAGCTAAAACTTTTCCTTGGTAATTCTTATGCTATAAGCTACTTATTGTAATTTTTGTAGCAATTTTGGAAACTATTTATGTAATGTAATAATTTTTAAAGAATTATTACATTAATTGGGAATTACTGTATACTCATATTATGTTATGAAAATTTGATGTAATTATATACTTACCTTTATAGGACTAGTCACATGAAATTTTGTACAAAAATTTGAAAGGAAAAAATTTATTCTAAATTGTATAAGGAAAAGGTTATATTGATAATATTAAATAGCCTTTGGTATTGTATTATCAATATGATAAGCTAACTATAGTATAAGTATAGGGTTGAATATTGTATTTTTAAGATTTTAAATACTTTTTGGTGCTAGATTTTAAGAGTATGATATTTTATCCTTATATCATGTTATAAGTATTTAACTCCGCATGCATGATGGCTTTTTTCCCATGCTAGGCTCTAAGTTAATTCTAATAATATGAAATAGGAAAAAACATAAAATATCTTCTTTAATTTTAAGATGTTGGATTTTATCTTTTTTTATTTTGAAAATTTAAATTTTTTCCCTTTAAACTAATTAAACTTGAATTTAGCGCTCACCATCAATTTAGTTTATTCTTTTATTAAATTATATAATTTTTTTATAATATTTTTAAATAAAAATTATAATAATATAGTATTTTATTTATCTTATTATTTTTTATAAATAATTTTTATATTATACAATTAATAGAAATTAAATATATAGAGTTTTAATTAAATAATAAATATGAGTTACAAAATTATATTTGAAAAATGGTGAAATAAATTAATATATTATAATATTGTGATTATTATTAGCAAGTTCATAAAAAATTTATATAATATAATAAAATGATTAATTAAGTAAACAATGGATGTTAAATCCAACTTTAGTAAAATTTAAGGAAATGATTTTTAAGTTTTTTAAAATAGAAAGGAGTAAAATTCAATCACCTTAAAGTTGAATGGGATATTTTATATTTTTTCCTATAAAATAAGTATAAAAAAAAATCCTATAATTGAACAAGAAAACAAATGTAAAATATTTCACCCCTATAATAATAATAATAATAAAGTCTAGCTATACGATTTTAAAGTTTGATAACTTTAGTTTATAACAATTGGATAATTTTTTTTAGATGCAACAATGTGCAAAGATCAACCTACTCCTTCTCATCACTAAAATATCACTTGAAATCAAGAGAAAATGGGTGAGCTTAGTTGCTTAGTAATTAATTTTGTCCTATCCAAAGGATACTTGCATGAGTAGTTAAAAATAATTTTTTTTAATAATTTATATTGATCAAAGACCATATCAATCTTCAAATTAGAAGAGTTTTAATATTCCTATCTAATATTTGCAAAATGAAATAAAAATCATAAAATAGGCTCACAAAATTAATATAGATTATAATCTAATCAAACAAAATATTAGTGTATCTTTGCACTAGTAGGACCACTAGCCAAGGTCAAAACAAAAGTAACAGAGTGTTAAGCACTATCTATTAACAAGACTCTTAAACTAATTAAACAAAATGACAGATATCATCCTCTATTCAAACCTTAAATTTCATCATACATTAAAATGTAAGCCAGCAATAAAATTGCAAATCAAAGAGTTTTGTAACTTGTAAAACTTACAATTTAATCAATCAATTCAAATATCAATTTTAAATAGAAATCTTAGATAAAAAGTTGATTAACAAAGAAAAAAATATAGAAGTAAAACTACTTATTTGACAATTATAATCTAATAGATGTAATATAAAATACTCTACAATCACAAAACACTAGAACTTTGGAAGGCATGCCACAAGGTATCCTGAAATACATGATACTAGAAATCAAATTTCAAAGTGTTGAGGGAGGTTGCAAAAGGAAGAAGAAATTGTGCATATAGTATCTTTTCTTTTCTTCTCTTCTAAAGTGTAATTTAAGGATTACATGTCAATTTTCAACTAACGTCTAATTAAGTGTTTGTATATATTCATTTTAACATTAATTGTATAGTTAATGTAAATAATGACAATAATATTGATTATTATCTTGAAAACAATCGATGTCATTGCCTTTCCTAATATCATAAAAAATAACATTAAACATTATTTTTTTAGAAAAATGATATATAATTTATAATATCATTTTGGTTTAATAACCGAAAAAGTATATCCCACCCTAACCCCAACCCCATTTTCCTATTCCTCATACTCTCATCTTCCCTATTTCCTATATATTCCTCCTTATAGACCCTAACTAGAAATAGATACCACCATCTTCTATATCTTTACAAAATTTCAATTTCAATAATTTTAAAGAAAAATTGAATAAAAAAAGTTTAAAAATAATGAAATATTATAAATAATACCCTGATCAAAGATGGATACTTCGCTAAATCTACCTTAATATCCATTGCTCAATATGTAAGATTTGCACTCCCTAGAAAAGTATTATTGAATTTAATACCTGTAATGCAATGGGCATTCACTACAATCATTTTGATTTATAGCAATGTTAAATTTGGCTACAACTAAAAATCATTACCTAGAGTTTAAATAGGTAATAGTTTTGACAATGTGGCCTTTTAGTTTTAATTTAAGCAACACTTATTAGACAAAAAAAATATTCCTTAATGTAAAATAGGCAACATTTAATAATTGTTTCTAAATAAAACCATTGGCTAATGTAGAATAGACAACACTTAATTGTCTCTTGTTAAATTATAATTTATCTTATCTTGTGTTGCTTTTATAAATTAATAGGAAATTTTTATTTTATAAATTATTTCATATAATAAATATTTGTTATACTAAAAATATATTTTAATTAAATAAATTAATAATTAAATTTTATATTTAAACTTATAAAATTATACTTCTATTTTTCCTAGATTCTATTTATTTTTATTTTTAAAAATTTAATTTACATAATAAAATTATATTCCATAACTTGAATATATTTTTGACTTTTGGTTTCATTTTTCTATTTATTTTAATTAAGAGTGGCTTACGAATCATTAAAATAATTTTTTTGCATTAACTTTTATAGAGTTGAGGAAAATAGTTTTAAAAGTAAAATATATTAAATTACTTAAAAAATCATTTACATTTACTTGTGGTTTTGTTAAAGAAGTTCCTATTTGTGATTATGAGAAAAATGATCAATCCTCATTTATAACTTAACTACATTCCAACCTCAAAACTTGATTCATTGTGAAACTCTTGGAGGATTTCATTCCTTTCATGATTTATTTCAAAGAAGCAATTCATTTAGCATTCAATTCATAGATGTTGATTTTGTGATTTACATGGTAAACTTCCAAATTTGTTTTTTTTGTGTGATTCAATTATCAAGTTTAATGATAAAATTGATTTTGATTTCTAAACTCTATGTTGCTACATGTTCTTTCTAAACTAAATCAACAAAGCTTAATTTATATTGATTGATGTTATACTTGTATAAATTGATTTGCAAATTTTTTAGTTTATGTTCTTCAATTATCTATGTTATTTTTGTGTTTTACGTCTTCAAAATGTGAGAAAGTAATTAGATACTTAGACTAATTGATAAGTGAATAAACCGCACATTCTTTTCTACTCTATTTGAAGCAAACAAATGGTGTTCAATTTGTTCCATACATGATGTATATTAGTTATCCTCATTGTTAAATCAACTAAGGTATTCCAAGAAGATTTAGGGAATTAGCTTATTAGACTTTGAAGGTGGTAAAATTTTGAGTCATAAACTCTAAAGTTTTAGCTTGAATAAGAGCAATTTTGGGCTTTAGAGAGGGTTTTTTAAGGTAAGGCTAATTTTTAGTAATTGAACATAAAGGTGCACAAATTTTAGTATTTGTGATTGTCCAAGGAGATGGTTAATAGTGAGGTAGGGTTATGTCTCACTAATCCTAATCATACTAGGATGTTAAACAAAGTAGCTTTAGCATGAAGATTAACAAGATAAATTAAGAATCATATAAGAAGTCCTAAATATACAAAGAAACCATAATAGGATTGAATGATCCATAAATAAGGTTGATATTGCTTTCTTGTATAGATGGCAACACATGTGGAATATAACTAGTTTGTAGCTCATTAGGCGGCAGAAGGATTCTTATAACTTTATATTCTCCTATAATTTAATATTGACAAGGATTTGTTCTTCTATAAAAAATTGCATGGTTTGATATACATATATATATATATATATATATATCCAAGTCCATGATTTAAATTTCTATTTAATATAAAATTAATGTTTTTATAGCAATAATTTCTTTTAGACTTAATGTTCCAAATGTTAGTAAGTTTACAACTGGAGGCAAAATGATTTCCCTTAGTGCTTAGGTCAAACAAAAGTAAAAAAGGTCAATGAGCTTATTTGTTTTATGGTTCTTGATTTATAAGGATGCATATGAATGTAATCATTCAATGCTAATTTAATGCCTAGTTATTTCATTTTAGCTGTAGATGTTTTTTCTTTTATTTTTTATACCTAGAAAGTTTTTCTTTTCTTTTTCTTTATTTTTAATTTTATAAGGAATATCCTTTAATTTATTGATTATACATGACCTTAATCTATATCTAATTAGTGCTCAAAATGTGTTAGGTATATGGCATATATAATGGACACAAATTAGGAAGAAAGGGTAAAGGTATGGATTGGTTTGCTCATAAATATAAACTAGCATGCTCTATAAGATGCATTTTTATAGTTCTAGTTTGGGACTTACAATTAGGATAGAGAAATGGTTCTGATTGCAAGAAAAAGCCATTGAAGTTAGAAGAGCTCATTTTGAACTAAGATAATAAGGTTTACAATTTCTTATGCACTTTTAAGTACACATATTACAGATCTTTTTTTATGTTCACCATAGGTAGAGTTACATATTTTCTAGAGTAATTATATTTTGTTTAATAACTCTAAAAATAATTTGTTTCTATGGTTTAATATCTATTTTAAATATCTAAATTATGAAATAAAGTTTTAAGTATAGAAAAATAAATTATTTGTTTCTAGTATCTACAAGCAAGTTAAGACTCTTTTTGTTTAAGGTTTACTTGTAGGTTAGAAACTGCTTTATATATCAACTTGAGTAGCTTGGATTTCTTACTTAAAATGTTAATGTTTGTATATTGTTAAAGCATGCATGATATTAATTTTTAATTATCTAATCATTAAGTTTCTAAGATAGTCATCTATTTATATGTTCCCTTAGTTTAGTATTCCATCAACTAGGTTGGTGGTGGTTTATAACTACCTACAAAATCATGCCTAATAGCTAGTTGAAAGGCCAATATTGGGACATAAACATTACAACTACTATTTGAGACAAGAAATATAAAGCTTAAAGAGGGGGATAAGTAAAGCAATCCATCTTTCACAGTTGTATGGATAAATTTTCTAAGCAAGAGGCTTTCTATTATAATAAAACAACAAGTATAAAGCTTATATGAGAAATGCATCTTTTATATCATGTATATAGATTTTCTTTTTTTAATGATAGATCGAGGAATTGCTAAATATGCATATGATATTATACAGGTTCACAAAAGTTAATCCTTAACATGATTAGTAGTGCATCTCAAGCTAATATAGGAGTGTTGGCTAGTTTAGTCTCTTCATTATCATCCTTTTTTTCCATCTTTATCCTCTGTAGATTTTTCTTAATAAGCATTTGTTATTTCTTTCTTCTTTTATGCCTTTCTTCTTTAATCAAGTAATTTTTGCTTAAAGGGAGAATTTGAAACTAGAATTAAAAGAGGTGGACAAACTTATGAACATGTCTAGCTTGTAAGAACATTAGGTATAAAAAAGCTGCATATTGTTATCACTAAAAAGGATAAACCTATGGTTAAGTGATCAAAAGATTGGAACTCTTTTTTATCCTTTTTGTGTTCTCTACTTGTCCAGTTCTTTGCATTTTAATAAGGTTCCTTCATATGGGGGTGCCACTATGTATGATGAAATTGAGTTAAAGATGATTCTATTTCTGTAGTTATCAAGCTATAATATAAAAAAAGTATTTTCATCTTGTTATTTGGGAATGAACTTTTAATTTTATATAGATCTCTCAAATGATTTTTATTTTAGGATGCTTGTGGTTCTTTATGGTTAAAAGTAAATAGAATACATTGCTAATACATTAACAATTAAATGCCATTCTAGGAATTTAACTTTCATGTCAATAAACAATTCTTTCTTATTAGAATTCCTATATTTATTCTAACTAGGTTAAGTTTTATGTTATACTAAATGATACTAGAACATAAATATTCTACTCGTGAAATATAAGGAGGACTGAAAGAAATTTTCAATTTATTTTTTCCTTTTATGATTATTTCTTATTTGATTTAATTTTATTAATTGTGCATGAATGATTTGTCTAAATAAATGTTTTTTTTTATCTATGATGTGATTGAAAATATTTTTGAAATAGATTTTTAAGTGGAAAATTAGTGTACCAGAGCATTAAAGAAGAGAGTAAGTTAGTCAAAGTGTCCTTTTACTTACAAGAGAACCTGAGAGTTATGTAGGCCTTCTAAGTAAATTATATAGCAAGTTTTTTTAAGCATTTATTTATTTTTATTAGAATTGCATAGGGACATGCAACTCAAAGACCATCTTGAATATCCTATGTTGAAGATATTTTTGAATTGTGAAGTCAAACCAAGTTTTCATATACAATGCACTTTTTTATTTTTATTTTTTAATTTTTTTCAACTCTTAATTGGTGAACAAGGATTTAATGATTGTAAAACAAGTTTTAATAAATCATGATTGTTTAAAGTTGAGAATTGGCATTCAAGGTAATAGGATGATACAATAAATAAATAGATCTCAATTTTTGCTTTTAAAAAGTACACTTGATGTTTTTTTTTACTTACTTCTACATTATATTTTATTCATAAATCTGGATGGTTTAATTTTGTAATCATTATAGGAAAATATTGATGGTGAAGAAGAAAATAAGGATAATGAAGGATAAAAGATTTTCAACATATGGATACTAATGAAAATTTTTAAATTTTTACATGTCACTTATTGTTTTTATTTATATTTTTATCAATTTGAATACTTCTTAGAACATTTAAGAATGTATTCAATGTTAATACCTTATTGCCATTTAAATTTGAATATGAATTGAACAAGTAGGTAATTCTTGGAATTTACTTATTAATTTGAAATTTCATATGATTTGCATATTGCACATTTAATTCAAAATTTATATAAAATAAAAGATGAAAATAGTTGTCTATGATAAATGGTAGGCAATGTTCAAAATTTGTTGATAAAAAGCACAAAGGTAAAAATTATTGCATAAAATAAAGAATAAGCAATGGTTAAAAATCGTTGTCAAATACAAAAATTGTTATCAAGTACAAAATGTGAAATCATTTCCTATAATAAAAATAGGCAATGGTAAAAAAACTATTGCCAAAGATAAGGTTATAAATCATTGCATATTCTTATAGAATAGGCAACAACTTTTATAAAGTTTTGCTTAAAGTTAAAAAAAAAAACCATTGGATAAAAATAGATAATGTTCAATAGCATAACACTTGAAAAATGTTGCCTATCTTTTAGGTAGCAATTTTTGAACTTTAGATAACATTTTTTTTTTGCTATTGGCATAGAATAGAAATGTTGTAATGATTCATGAAAAGATGATGTATGATATCACATATTTCATTTAAATAAATAGCAAATAATATCACCAAATATCAAAGAATATGGATGAAATTAAATTTCTTATCTATACAAATTTGTAAAAGCTGCATAAAATGATAAGCAATAAAATGTTATATATTATAAAATTATAAACTAAATTACAAAAATAAACATAAAAAATAAAACAAATCTTTCTATTTATATTTTATACTTTTTCAGTAAGTGTTAAACCTAACATATTTTTCTACAAGCTAATGAAGTTTCAATCTTATAAAATAATTAGTGAGTATAAATACAAAATCAAAGAGAATCATTTTAAGGTAGAAAAGAAAATATACCTTATTAGATAAAAAATTAGTTTAAGGCCGTAAGAATTTTAGAATAAAATTTACAAATAGCAACATGTTTTACTCTTTATATGTTCAACTTACAGTATGTTTTGTCCTTTTTATGTTTAACTTGTACACAAGGGAAGTTTCGACATCGATTACTACAAGACATTGACATCTAAAGTTAGCTCATATAAATCATAACAGATATTAAATGTCAATTAAGTAGAAAAATATCATTGTCTTTAATAACATGATGTCAATCTATTAATTATTTAACATTGGTTATTAAACAAGAACTAAAGTCATAATAATTAAATGATGATTATTTAAAAAAATTTCTTTTGCTATATAACATTTTCAATAAAATTGATTCAATTATACATATCATATATATTAGACTAGAATTGGATAACAATTTTACACATACATATGTGCTCATACACAAACATATATCAAACAAAAATCTAAAACACAATTTTTATAGATTATATATTTCAATAATTTATACACATCGTATGCATAGGAATAGAACCAAATAACAATTTTACACACACAAACATGCATGTACACACATGCATGTACACACATACACACATATATCAAAGAAGAATCCAAAACATAACTTTTATAAATCATATATTTATATAGTTTCATTTAGAAGCAAAATCCACTTATATTTATAGCATAAACATATGTCAAAATAGATCAAACATATAATTCAATTTATGATTTTGTAAGTAATATCAAGTAACAATTTTACAATATAAGTATAAAGGTTGTAAGAGCATTGACATCATTTTATGAATTGATCAATTTTTTTATAAATTCAAATTCTTTTAGGTGAAATTAATAGTATTAAAATTCCTTTTTGTATTACAACATTTCTCTCATATGACTAAATAGATAGAAACAACAAAAGATTGAATGTAAATGTATAAATAAATAAAAAAAGAGAAGGACAATTATGAAAAATCATAAAATAATTACTTTTAGGAATTTTGACTAAACTTTGACTAAAGAGAAACTATAGTTAGCAATTTGTAAATTTATTGTCATTGGAAAGCTTTCAGGTGGAGCTAATTTCTTATAAAGATTTCATTATTAATGAATGTCAATGACTTAATTTAGGTTTGCATGATGCAAAATTATAAAAAATTTTAAAAATATAAAACTATCTAAATAATCTTAACCTATTACACCTCAAGCTTTGATACTTGACTAGTTCATATCACGTTAGTGGTAATTTGAGAACCTATGAGCATACTTATTTTCTAAAGTCCATTTTTTTATGATTTTCCTTTGAAAGAATAAAAACATTATTTTTGCATATCTTAATAAATACAAATAATCATATGAAACTTTTAATGCATATTTTATATTTTAGAAAACAAAACTTTGAAAATATTTTGTTGATATTCTTAGATTGGCTTAGTTAGGTAATGGGTGTTGCACACACCAAAATTATTAACTGAACTTACTATAATTAGTATTTAAAGTGAATTTATGTCAAACTTAAGGGATTAGTGTCTATTCATTTATAACAAATTATAAAACAAAGTGGTTTGATTGTAATTTATAAAATAGCAAAATGTAAAAAGTTAAAAAAAAACCATGATGAAAGAAAGGCTTCAATTCAAGATAATTTCCAATATTAATTCAATGATTGATTCTCAATAACTAATGACTTATCCTAGAATTGATTAGCTAGCTAGAAATTGCCCATAATCCATGCAATAATTAAAACTATTTCTAAAGTTAATTCAATAACACATAATTATCCTTGCAATAATCCCTAAGTTTATTTGGTAATAACATTAAGCTCTAGAACTTAGCTAAGGCTTGATTAATATTTATAATTGCAAACTATTAATTTTTTTAATTTCTCCTTAGGAATATAATGATAACTAGCCATATAATCATCAAATCTTGGTTGCCATTGTGATAATTAATCATGTTAATAATAATTCAAAATCTCAAACTAAATCATAATTAATCATCTAGCGGTAGATTACTACAAATAATCACCTTTAATAGTAAAAAGTAGAGAAACAAAGACAATTAATTCTAAAATATATTAATGAAATTATGTTTCATATTTTACATGAATTAAGTGTAAAAGAGCTTTGAATTAGAAAGAATAAAATTACCCACTCAAGCCTTTTGGAGAAAGAGAGAGAAAAAAAGAAGAGTTACTATCTTATGTATTATGTTAGTTCTGGAGGCATAAAACCTCTAATATCTAATCTCCAAAGGAGAAAATCCTATTGAACAAAGTTAGGCTGACTCTTAGGTTTACAATGAATTAGACCTTGCTTAATTTGTAAGGCAGAACATAATTTACAAATCAAAACTTCAAAATAGTTTATTATAGTGAACTTTTGTTGGTTGTTATTAGTTTTTCCTCCTTTATTAAAGCTTAAATATAGGAAAAAGTAAGCCCAAGCTTTATTTTACTAATTGTTCTTGGCTTGAAATATTCCTTGGAAATTAGAGGTAAACATTTTGTATCCTTAATCTTTTTAGAAGTAAATGTTGGTTTTCTTTTATTTGCAAGTTAACCTTATAGATATAGATTTTATTTTTAAATTTATAAGTTAATTATTCATCAAGTTTTAAGTAAACTTATTTTTCTTTTTCTATGGGAATTCTTTCCCTCAAGTACATAGTTGTTACATTAATTAGCTGAAGTTGGGCATGCTTGGAAAGCTTATAATTCAATGGTAAGTTAATAGGGACAATTAGACTAAGTATTTATTTCATTTGCATGGCTATATATTCAAAATGTTCAAAAACATGAATTAATTCAAGAATGGTTATTAGACAAATTTACATTTGAATATGATATTAAAATCTCTTTTTAAATATTATAATGTAATGTGTTGAATACTGCATTATGCATAAACAAGGCTTTGAATGTTGCTAGTGACAACTGTATATGTTAGTTACATGCCCATGTTGCTCATGACATATTATAATTTTAATCATAAGAAAAGGAAAAGCTAAAAGCAAAAACTCTTGCTCACCTTAAAAGGAAATTATTTTTCCTAAACACTCCACTAGCAAGCCTTTTATCCAAGCTAGAACTTTACCCAAGGTCTTAAAGAACCTCACACATAAGAAAAAAAGAATTAAACTCGAGCAAAACTTGAAGGTAAAATAAGCCGCTCAAGTTAAAAAATGGAAACTTCACCTTAAACCTCCACTTTTGCGTAATGCTAGCCAAATAAGCTTACACTCTTGCAAAGCACAAGTCATAATCATGTTTTCTTTAAGTTTCTCTCTTTCAAAGACCTTAAAATAAGAAGTATGGTTGTGAGTGAGCTCAAGGGTTGTTAATCTTTATGTAGTATATCAGTGCAACGCTTAATTCTAATCTAACTAGCGTAGGGCTTCATATATTAGTTATTTTGTATGGCTAATATTCTTATCCTAGTAAAGGTGGTTGACTATATCAAATGATCAACTGGTCTTACTTGGACTATTTGACTTTTAGTTAGGTTCTAAACCTTCTTTTTGATGGGTAACTAGAACCTAACTTGTTTAGGGTCTAATTTTTTCATTTTAAGTCTAAATTGGCAATATCATAATTGTTGGAAAGATCTCTAAGTCCACTTTCTAATAGAATTAGTTTTATGCCTAAGCCCTAAATGATTTTTTTTCGTTACACATGAAATAATAATCAGAAGTTAGGATTAAAAAGTTCAAAAGGATAACTTTATTGTTTTGTTCTTTGACTAGTCAACTAAGGTTTGCATGACCACCCTATTAGGGAATTATATAAATTTAAAATATCTTTTTAAGTGGGAAAGATGAAATTTTGAAGGATAAAAACACCTTAAAGGGTAATAGCCATGTAGCCCTTAAAAAGACTTTATCTCCATCATCCCCCTTCAGTTTCTTCATTTTCCTAACAAGTCTTCTATTAGAGGACCTTAAGGTAAACTTCTTATTCATTTTTATTTGAAAATTTGCTTCTAATCCCAATAGAACTTATATAATAACCTTTTTTAATCCTTGACTATTAATTTCATTAATCTATGATTAATATTAAGATTAAAATTTGGAAGCCTTGGGGCCTTATATGGTCATCTTAAACCTTAAGGTTTCTTGAAAAACTAAGCTCAAATCCTCACTTTAGAGTTTAAATAATGATAATTAGTTGAAATTTGTGGGAAATTGTTTGATGTAGGAAGTGGTTATCTTAGGGAGATTAAGCCCAGTCTAAGTTCCATGTTATTTGGTTGTTAGAAGAATTCCAAGAATAAGCTTGTTAAGAAAGGAAGCCAACGAATTCAAACAGATCATTTGAGTAGCTATCTACATATTAGTTTATGGCATATGGACCTTTTTCTAATTTGAAATTACTCAAACATGTAATGGTATATTGCCTTCATGATGTCAGTTAAGTTGTAATCAAGGAAAGCGTGGAAGTTCTAATTCATAGTGAAACAATCTAATCATTAGATCTTCTATTAGACTTCTTATCAAATTATCAAATCCTTTATCAAAGTATTAGATCAATCTAG